>RBNI01001756.1:0-20966 GCA_003990745.1 Jimgerdemannia flammicorona | reverse complement strand
TTTTTTTGGAGTATTTGTCAGGTATAGCTTGCCCCTTCGGCGCTCTTCGGATTCAGGATTCAGGGTTAGGGTCTGAGCTGGACCAACACGCGAGATCACGTGCTATAAGCATTCGTGTATATATATGAATCGCGTCCTCTTGACCATATTCCACACACCAAGCTCGACTTCTCAATTCAACCTTCTCCACAAAAACCAACATCAACATAACAACTCCATTGAAATGGTTAAGGTATTCGTCCTCGGTGCTACCGGATACATTGGCAATCCCGTCGCCAAGGCCTTCGCTCGTGCGGGGCACGAGGTGTAGCAGCCATGAGAAGATCGCGGAACTGGCGAAGGACGAAAGTACGTTTTCTTTTTACTGTTTATCGGCTTCTTTGATCGTTGGGTGCAACTATACTCATCACAAATTCAATTGTACGAAAATCCCCTAGTCACCGGTGTCGTGGGGGAAGCCACTAAACCCGAAACATGGGGCGCAGCAGCCAGCAGCGCCTCCATCGTCGTTGACCTTTCCCGGGACGACCAGAACGAGGCGCCTCTCGCCACCGCCGTTCTGGAAGGTGTGACCAGAATCGCGAAGCAGACCGGCCGAAAAATCACGTTCATATATACCTCATGCAGCTGGGTGAGTTGGATGGCCTTCAAGTTGTAGCCATGTGCAATATCGCCAAACAAAATATTGATGGCTCAATTTACATTCGCGCCCACAGACTTACGGCAAACGCTCCCCCGGCATTACGGAGGAAGATGACATCTGCGACACCCCGGACGAGCTGGTATGGTGCGCCGAGCACAAGCAAAATGTGGTCCAAAGTACGGATTTACGAGGTGTCGTTCTGGCATCTACGGCAGGTCCGGGTCGCAGTTCGACAAGATGATTTCTCTCAGGCTGCGGAGGGGCGTGTAAACCTTTGGGGAGATGGCAGTCTGAGGCTCCCGGTGGTGCATGTCGACGATCTCGGTAGGTCGGATGGTGCATTCGTATGGTGGCGGCAGGTTCCCAACCTCAAGCTTCCAACTTCCTATAAATATTGTTTTCGTCCCATTTCATCCACTTCAATTTACTCCACAGCTGAAGCCTACGTTTCCGCGGCGGAAAACATAGACCGCACCAGCGGCGAGATCATTAACGTTGCCAATCCGAGCACCGAGTCCATTGGAGAAGCCTCACGCGCCGCGCTCCTTGCCGCCGGCCACCCGAAGGGCCAAGTCATTTTTTCGCCGCCCACCAACTGGATTGAGGAGAAGCTTACGTGGAGCTTGCATTTATCGACCAGAAAGGCCGCCTATTTGCTTGGTTTCAGGCAGAAGCATCCTGGGGTTGTGGACGGAATGGAAACTTATTACAGGACCTGGAAGGCTTATCAAGCTTAGCCTGGGATAAGCTAGACGGAATGTCAAAAGGTCGTAATGACCTTTGGCATACACATGGTGTGTGTAAGTGCGCGAACTATTTCATGATATGTTTATAGGATATCTTTAGCTAGCGTACTGGCTGAACCCAGAACGAAGAGTGTCAACGGAGAGTCAATAAATTCTAAAATTATTGGATTAAAAAAAAAAAAAAAAAAAAAAAAAAAAAACCGCATTGCCTTCAAAATATTCGATTCTGTTCCGATAAATATAGTTTTGAACATATTCGCTGTATTTAAATAACAATATGCGATGTGTCAGGTTGAACCCATTAAGAACATGCTCTTTACAATATATTGGCGTAATTTTTCTTCCGGTAATCATAACAGAAACAGCAACAGCAACCATTGACCACGCGCTAAGGCTGGAAGTAATTCTACTAATTACATAGTATGAAGAGCCTGTTGCAGCAAGAGGTCGCTAATTGCTGGATGAACGAGCAGGAAATATCATAAAGCAGTATATACATCGGGACTGTCCCAATGTTTGTTGTGTAGGCTTGGCAGAAAGTGGTTTTTGCACGGTACGCTCGGGTTGGGCGTTTGGTTGATTGAGGTCGTCGTTCCGGTTTTGGGGTTTCGGTTTTGGGATGAATTGTTGTTGAATTCATGCAGTCGGTAAATAGTTACAATGGAATCGGGAGGAAACGATGTTTGTGCATCCGGGCCAGCCTTTATCACTCATGCATGGAGACGGATATTAATCCTTCCTCTTGGTTTCATAATTCAGATGAGATGGTAGTATTTTGAGAATTTATACTCTTTAGTTACGGCGAGCGAGAAGTCTGATTCAGTATATCAAACTCGACAGAATTTGGTGTTCAAGTCAATATTACGAGTTTTTGTGAAGATAGTTAATAATTATTTGGTTGTAGTTAAGGGTCATTCCATTGGTTTCGAAAAATTACGTTTTCGTTTGCATTTTGTTTATTTGTAGCCGAGTGTCTTTTTTTTTTTTTTTTTTTTTTTTTTTTTTTTTTTTTTTTTTTTTTTTTTTTTTTTTTTTTTTTTGTCTGAATGTCTAGACTATGTACGTATTTAAAGTGATGTGCAGCTACATTCTGTCGGCCAAAAAATCGATTTCAATCCTAAATTTGTCGCCGTCCTCGTTGAAAGCCTCTGCCGTCACCTGCGTGGAGCCAAAACTCAGATCCAGCGTAGCGGTCTTCTGGTGGTTATCAGGATCGGCATTCTTGAGGACCTGCACGTTTTGCTGAACAATCTTGAATGCATTCTGAACTCCTTCCCTAGAGTTTTTTACGGGGATAACGATGCAATAGGCTTTACAGGCACTGGATTCGCAAAGCTCTATCACGTTCTTATTGCTGTCTTGGCCGCTTCCGGCCAATACCAGCATGAACCGAAAGTTTGGAATGCCTGGATTTAGTATAGAATTCTTCACCTCTAAAAAAAGAGTGGACGAAGAATTTTCCCCGCCGTCGGTGAACACCATGAGGATGTTCTTGTATTGCTGGCGTTCAAGGGATTGAAGGAAAGCTCTTTGTCGGAAGATTCTAATACCATGTATAATGGCATCGAATAGGCTTGTCGAATCTCCAAAAATCTGCATGCCGTCCACACTGTATTTGAATACTGGAGAATATGGTTGCATATCCCTAAAGGGCAAGCACAAGTATATACAAGTATGATCAATGTCAACACCGCAATAAATAAATCACAATATTTTGTTTCACCAAGCATTCTTACCAGATTGTTATAACACTCTTGCTGAATTTTATCAAACCAACCTCATCAGCGGTATTAAGAATGTGACAGACATCTTTTATACCATCTTTGCTTGCACTAAGCTTATCGCCATCATTCATGCTAGGACTGGCGTCCTGGACGAACAGAAGCTTAACCGGAAGGGTCTCGTCTACACGCGAAAGTGGGACAGCTAAAGTTGCAGCCAATCTCATGGAGGGAACCATGTAAATTTCGTCATCACGATCAGTAGTGTAAAGTTCGAGTTTGGCGATATCTTGAGTTGTAAGGACGGGAAAAAACCTACATTAGCATGAGAAAAGGAATAATTTTTTATTGACATCTGGTGAAGACGGAAGCATGAGTGCGAAAATTCAAAAAAAAAAAAAAAAAAAAAAAAAAAAAAAAAAAAAAAAAAAAAAAAAAAAAAAAAAAAAAAAAAAAAAAAAAAAAAAAAAAAAAAAAAAAAAAAAAAAAAAAAAAAAAAGAGACCAGCGTACACTGTCTGAATCAGCTCGTGAACCCCGACAGACTGCCCTCTTCTGACAATGGCATGGAACAAATTGTCTGCATAATCCATTTGCGCTTCCTGCAATGTAATCACGTAACTGATTAGCACCAAAATTATCGTAATTTATTAATTTGGGTAACTAAATACAACCTCATTCCAATATTTTGCTGACTCGCCAAGTGGGTTTGTTGATGTCCATGGGCCAGAAGTTTTTACCCCGTAAGTAAGACGTGCGCAGCGGCTTGTAATAAACCTAAAAGTTGAAGCAATGATTTCAGAAATTGTATTCATAAAAAGCCCAATAGTCAATGGAATCGATTATCGTACCTTGTGTTAAGTCCACAAATAACTGCTCCTTTGACAACCGCACTACCGGGGTCCACTGGACAAACCATTTCGATACGATCACCAAATTTTTCCTGTGCGCGCCGCCAAAGGTATTTGCTGGCCGAAAACCCCCCAACAAAGCACATTCTGTTTATCTTTGCATTGACATCCTTTCGTTTCATGGCAAGCCTTTTCTGACTCCTATCAAGATGTTTCTCAACGAGATCAAGTGCTTTGTCAACGATAGGGTCGAACATGTTGAGCATATCCGTTAGTGTAATGACCAAATTACTCTGCGTATCTTCCAAGTGCTGCTGGTCCATCTGATCGCAGAGCTTTCTTGGGATTTCCAAGCATCTCTCCGAATTTCTTCCGGAAAAACTTTCGGGTCCTTTGAACTCACGCTGCAAACATTGAAAGTGTTGTATTAGTATCAGTTTTTTTTTTTTAGCGAAATTGCAAAGCGTTTTTAACTTAGCAAATACAAATACGTAAACTTAACCTTGAGCTGTTCCCAAGCTTTCATTAACATAAACCATTCTGATTTATGTGTGTTCCGAAAATTCTGAACTACAGATGCACCACATCGACTCTCAACGAACTTCGCAAACTTGTCATCAATGAATGTTGATCCGAAGGGGCCGCCAATACCTTCGACAATCTCTCGTAAAGATTCAGCGCCCGTATTATTATCTCTAAGTATTTCATGAGCTGTCTTTGGACAGGAAGATTATACAATGAGTCATCGTCACGGTGATCGTTCAACCCTGGCTCTGCCAACTAATTACTTACCAAATCAATCGTGCCACCACCGGCGTCGACAATAATGAAGGTGTCACCCGACTGCAGCATATTTTCGTTTGCTTTCTCACAGCACCACAGTGCAGCTGCTTCGGGCTCCAAAACAATATTAAGTCGAGATGAATCGTTTTGGGCCTCTTCAGGTACCTGCATTATAGGTCGGTAGTAAAATTTAACCAGGAATTGATCCAATGTTTGTACGCAGAGCATTGAACATCTATACTTACAATCCCAGCCAACACTACAGCCATTCTCATCTGTTGCTTAGCGTGTTCGCTCCACATTGCCGGCACGGTAAGATACCAAGCTATGGCTTCTGGAGTTATAGTGTCTCCATAACTCTTTTTGAGTTCCTCACAAAAAACACCATGGAGGCAGCGGAAATAATCGGCGATGATTTCCAAAACTGTATAACCGGGTGGAAGTGGCGGCATTTGCCGAGAAACGGATTCATCGAGATGCAGCTTGAATCTGCTGCAAAAATGCGACTGTTTGGATAGGCCATATGTGGGGATATTCTTGATGGCTGTTGGAAGCATAATTATTCAGTTAAACATTGCTGAGAGTGTGGAGACGATGAAGCTTGTAATCAAATGGATTACCTGAATACCCCCAACTCTCCACGGAGGGAGTTATCGAAAAAAGCGTAGAACTATGTTCGTATAGAATAGCCGTAAGATTCTTGCAATAAGGAACAAGCTGATCATCCCAGAGGTAATTGGCCTCGGGGATTCTGCCGCTGACGTGGACCTGCAAAAAAGAGCAAGCGAGATATAATACATCGAAATACACGGCAACGTTCAGTTGACTAAAACCAATGGGCATAAGAGCGCAAAACCCCTCTTACCAACGCAAAGCCCGAATGGGTGGTTCCAAAATCGATAGCAGCTATTATCCTGGTGTTTGGGCCATGAGATGGAATCCGCCTTTGCTGCGACGGAGAAATGGATGGGTTTGGGAGCATTCCGAAACTTTTGGTTGAGTTTTATCACTTGGAAGCTTGGGGTACAGGATGTTTATATATTAGAGGACCCATCGATCAAATGTTGAATCTTTAGTCACTACTGATGTCATGCTTCTGATGAAACACGCAGCATTGTTTGTTCAATACAACGTCGGACTTCTGTTGTATTTTAGATTGACACGCCGAATGAAAACAACGCCAATTATTTCAAGAGTTAGATGTGAAGTGACAACGAAGGCACGTTCAACGATGTCACAGAATCACGACGTTTTTATGCATTCATATAGAGGAAGGATGGGCGGTGATAAATGCAGAAACAATCTGGAGGTTTCAGAACTTATATGACTTATTCTGATGTGCGCCTTGTTCTCAGAATGTGTCCCAGGCCTTTGAAACGCCGAGTAATCTTATCAATGCATGATCGTGAGTGACTTCTAGGTCAGAAACAAAATTCCTTATACTTGAATATATAACATGCGCCATTTATTTCTGGTCTGAACTATATAATTGATTTGCATCACTAATCACTTCTCTGTCCAGCTGGCACTCTCATTCCTCCCTAAGACAACTCGGCAGTCATCGAAATGGTTAAGCTGCGGGGTAGACGCGAAGTCCTGAGCAACCAGGAAGGGTATCTCATTTCCCGGCCCGAACAAGGGAGTTCTCGAGACGATGGAACGAACGAGTATACAATAAAGAAACAGCTAACGACGAAGAAAGACGATAACCTCGGCAGCAAAGCAAAAAAAGTACAAGCAACCACAACTGACGGGCGCCATAATTTCAAGCAGAAGCGAAAGCAGCCAAAGCAAACATTCCGCGAACAACTCATGCACCAGAAAGAGACAATTTACAACGAAGTTCTTGCCGATATGATGAACCTGAGAAAAGTGTTCGCGTCAGATAACAGAATATACAATTGGATTCGCTGCTGGAGTAGTTATTCAGACGACACAGTCCGCGCATCGCAAATGCTGATGAAAGATGCAAGGCAAAAACTACTAGCATACGTGGCAAAGTTCAACGAAGGATGGGAGGCTGAGGAGAGAGAACGAAAAAGGCTCGAAGAGAATTACGCCCAACTAGATAAAGAAACCAAGGACTACAGAAAAAAGTTCGACGATTTCCGGATGGAGCTGGAGGTGGGCACAGCTGAGATTAAAAAATTGGAGAGCGAGAACCGATCGCTCCAAAAGCAACGAAATGAAGTTATAGACAAATTGAACGAGCAGATATATGACAATGGGCAATTGGAAAAAACCGTTCAAAAGGAGATCGATACCCTCAAGACTAATAATCAAGTTCTCACCGACCAGGCTCACCGGATGAGCCAGAAATTGCTCGGCTACGAAACAAAGGAGCTGAGGGATTCCAGATTTCGCGCCAGAGACTCGGGCGGCAAACCGAAGGGCATCTTCGATATGGAAGGCGTCAACCCGGAAAGCTTTGGCAGCACATGGTCGATAATCTACCAAACCATGCACAATATTGTAAGTCACATGTCAAAACTTGGTGGATTCAACAGTCAAATCATCCAAGAACTCCTCCATCAAGCGACGAAGGATTATACGACGGACATCACGATCAAGCCAGTCGATGAAATCCGGTTCGTGGAGCACTCGATCACCAGAGAGTTGATATCGATTTGGGGGGCCACCTCTATCCAGAATTTTGCGGTGCTCGATTTGGAACAAACATTACCCGACATTATCTTCGAGGAATTAGATCAGATAAATGCGTTTCTCTCATCGGAGATAACTGGGAAAGACAAAGATTCCGAGATGTTCGTGGCCTCGATTCGTATGAAGGCCGGCTTTGCTAACTTCCTTTTAAGCAAACTCTCAAAGCCAGATGATTTGAGCAATGAATTCGACGGCCAGAGTTATAATCCATTCAGCTCAGTGGAACAGGGTCTGAGGGAACGCTTAACGCTATATTGCGAAGCTAAAATGACGAGGATGTATCACCTTATGCTCTCTTTCGGTTCCGGCGCCGAGACGCAAAAGCAGATAATCATCGATTTTGCTCCAATGTTTCGCATGCTGACGTACGCGTCCGTCTACGGTCGCCTACAGATGGACGTACTGGGAGAAGGAAAAATGACCGTTTTCTTGCCTGGAACATTTCCCCACAACGGAGTCAGTGGCAAATCTGACAGCACGCAGGACCCAGCAATTTCTGCCACGAAGCCAAAATCGTCGTTGGTTCCGCTCGATGAAGCGCTGTACACGTCCGTGGGCTTTCTGCCATCGTCCGTCCCCATGTCAAAAGAACGACCGTCTAAGTGGGCTCTTTTTACAGTTTTCCCAGGGGTTGCGTATATCGACGTAGACAAGAGCCAGTCGCGCGGATTGACCGTGGTCGAGAAGTGTCGCGTGTATAGTTTGGAGTGAGAGCTTTGATAGTATAGCAACGTTTGAAGTAGCGATTGTTGATTAGAGGTTGCATGATGTGTGCTTGACTTGCCAAAGAGCAACTGTTCAATTTTTTTTTTTTTTTTTTTTGGATTTGTTTGAGATATTCATTCACGGTCTAATAGTAGTCCACCTTTCTCAGGTGCTGGTAGCAAAATCACTGGATTCTACGGAATAAAGACCTCGGATATAGTCGATGGTTTCCATTGGTTGCTAGCCAACATAAGCGACCGTAGGAGACGTGATCAGGGAGATCTCGTCTAGTTTTGTCCAAGAATTTTCTAGGCCGGCAAATTAGGGGGTCGGCGTTTTGGATGTCAACAGAGGGTTTATAGTCGCGGAGCAAGTGGAGGGATTTGTAAAGTGTGGTGGCGACACGGGTCCATTGCGGCATGTGGGTGTTGGATGTTCAACCATAGGCAATCTGTCAAAGCCGAGGCATCTTGCAATATCGTTGGAACGGTCAGGTGTCTGCACGAATGCTTATATAAGTATTGCGATACCACAAACTTGCAGGATGCTCATGAGCAAGGCAAGTAATGGCAAGCAACCGACCTTTAATTTAGCCAAGCAAGAGTGGACGGCTAGATGGAACCGCCAGAGATTTGGGAATCGCAAATATGGACGCTCACGGAATAAATAGAGCGTATTCAGATCATTGAGTTTATTGGGA
This sequence comes from Jimgerdemannia flammicorona, assembly GCA_003990745.1. Taxonomy (NCBI): domain Eukaryota; kingdom Fungi; phylum Mucoromycota; class Endogonomycetes; order Endogonales; family Endogonaceae; genus Jimgerdemannia; species Jimgerdemannia flammicorona. Next base: position 12,154 of record RBNI01001756.1, on the reverse strand, counting down.
TTATGCCTGTCGTAGGCTCGCCTTGAAACGAGGTTTCCATTCATTTAGACGTCATAGGTTATTATCTGTGACTTGCTGACTGAATGCTTTCTTTGCATATGGGAAGAACGCGGAACCTGGGGATAGATGGTATGTCACGGTTGTTCACACCTGGGTACGAAACGGTGAAGGAGACCTACACTTTTTGGTATTTGTATATACCGAAACACGCTGCTTCGGGAGTGTTCATATCAGCAAGTCGCGTTATCATTATGGGGCCGTTTCCGCAGCGACTCGGGCAGCAGCCCTGGAGACGGCTAACAATCGTCGATGGAGGTTTCTAGTATAATCTTGACCACATTTTGTTGTAGGAAATGAATTTATAACGCGATCTAGGTTACTTTTGTAGCTTTTAAGCGAATTAGGGCACTCCCTGAAAATATGGAAACCTGGTAAACATTCATCCTCATTTATTTATTTATTTATTTTCTACAATTTTTACCCACTTTTACTGAGGGATTTAGGTTGAAACTCGTACGAAAGGAATTCTCCTCGTTCGTTGAGTAAATTAGGTTTGTAGTACACATGAGCTCTCCCCGTTCGTGATATACACATTCCACATGAATCATATCCTCCGCCACGTGGGTGTCGCCGTGTGTATTGCCGCGGTTCGCAATAATCCGACCACGTGGCGCCGTGACATAACATGAATCATCCAACCTGAAGGCAAATTCGAATCGAACGAACTGAATCGATTCAGCCCGAGATTTGATTCAATGTCAAACCACAGCCCATATTTTGGAAGGGATAGAAATTAACAATTGCCATATGACTACGCTTACGAGCGGGAAGGGACTTGAACCACCTAAGTGCGTGTACTGCGAGCGAATTCGCAGTATATTTTATATTTCTGACTTATGTTTCCGACATATTGATCTGCCAAATAGTTTGTATATTTCAAACCTATATATAATATCAGCTAGCTCTATCATTCCATGACTGAAAGGCATTTTATTACTCGAAATAATATAAATATTACTAACTTTAGTCAGTTTAAGTATTTTGAAATAGGGCAAAGATATACTATATATAGTTTTATTTATTTATTTAATCTTATATCTTATCTTCTTTAGAAGAATCTATACTTTTATCTATATTCTCACTTCTATTGTTATTACTACTACTGTCTATATTTATAATTAAGATCTAATTTAATTTAAATTTAATTTAGTTTAAAAATTTAAAATAATTTTTAACTTGTTGAATTCATCTTATCTCTTAGTTTATAGAGTAGATGAATTTAAATAATATAAATTTATAAATAATAATATATATATGTTTTTCATTATAAATATAACTCAATTTGTTCAAAAATAAATATTTATTTTTTTAGTAAAAGAAATTTTTCAAAGTTATTACAATATAATGAGTTATTATCTATTTGCTAAATTTAACTATATTATAGAATAAGATATATATATTTTTAAAAAAATAAAATAAAAATAAAATAAAAAATATAATGAAATTCAATATAATGAAATTTATTAAATTTAGATATATTTTAATTAAGAAAAGTTTGATAAAAATAATTTAATTTATTTAAAAATATTAATCTCTATAAATATAATAAACCTATATACTGATAGAATTAATATATTACAGATGATCAAAATAACTATCAGTTCTAAGTTCTGAGTTTTTATAAAAAAGTACTAAGTTCTAATTGTCTATTGCAGCGGTATAATCTAAGTATCATTTTCAGATTCTCATATTTAACAGAGGTACTATACTTATATTCTAAGTTAATTAGATTCAGAATTGTTAATAAGTTAAATCTGAGAGTTTTTGATAAGAATACTGCTTTATTCTTAAATTCAGAGTATAAGTGCACAACCTCCAAGCCACTGAAATAATACATCACCCTCTGAACAAGCCACTGAAATCATCTGTGATCTCCGAACAAATCTGGAAATCACCTGCAAGATCACAAAGCTGAGTCAAACCAAAGTCACAGTGCACAAAGCTGAGTCAATATGAAGTCATAGAACATAAGATTTACACAAACGGAATCTTACTAATCAGAACCAAATATATATATACTGAGCACTGAGATGCATCGAAATAGAGAACCAAAACAAACAACAACCACAACTTCTGAACATACATAAACATGACCACTGAGATCTACAACTGCATCCGTACTGACATTTGGAATGCTATTGTCAACTGAGCCACACCTCTTCTATCCCTCATAAATATCTATAGCCTAGCACCCCTCTACTTCGTAGAAGCTCAATGGAATACCCTGAACATACTCAATGAGGCTCACCGAATCAGACAAATCTCAAGCTACTACCAGATTGGCTGCCTCCTAGAAGACATAGTTGAACACCACTATGATACAGATATTACCCAGATGTCTCAACACCAGAAACTCATTGCCTGCAAACATCAAGAACTCTTCTACGAGTACAGCACCTTTATTCCTCATCTCTGAGTTACTATTAGCAAAATGATCACTACTCTTTCCTATGGCCAAATCAATGACATGATACAAGAACTCAACTACAAGTACCTCGAGTATGTTGAAACCACAGACAGAACCTTTCTGCACCCCAATGACCACATCTTGCAAATGCCCCAAGTTGGATACACCATAAAAGACGTTTATAATATAATCCACTTCGATGAAGATGAAGCAGAAGACAATGATCTCTCTGATACTGACATGATCTCAAGCCAAGGATCCCTGTCAACCCTGATCACTCTGCCAACATTGCTGATGAACTTACAACAGTTCATAACTACTTATGAGACTTATTGGGACAATGACCACTGGCACAAATACTAACCCATGTTTACCTCTGATTATTTCAACTACAATGAAGAGATCAGAGAATACAACCTATACCTTCAGACAACCCTCAAGATCAAACCGACCACCCCACCACCTGAGTATGAGTAACATGAACTATAGCCGCTAGCTTACTACAACCCTGTGACTCATAGTGCTATAACCTATAGAAGATATGCAGACAGCGAATCTGATGAAAGTAAAGATAATATACCCCTCCTTTGCCCACCAACACCTTATCCAGCATATGAGACAAATGATACTATCCTATGGGATGGCAATGAAGTCCCAATATATTATTACCTCAGCAAACAAGGAGAAGTAATCCACGAACCACTCTTTCTAGATGACTACTTCATCAGAGATGATGCAATCGATAGTGATGTCATCGAAGACTACCCAGATAGTGTCTAAACCTATAAATAGCTTAGCAGTCATAGTATAGTTAGATTAGCATTGTATGATGTGACTGTGAATTGACTCAGCAGTCAGACGATCTCTTGACATGTCAGATCACATTTGTACTACATGACTACATTCTGACTCAGCAAGGCACTAAGTACTACATCCATATCTAATATAGTCCAGATAGCCTCTCACTAGTATATATACCCCCTCCCCCAGACCTCAGAATCTCAGACTTGAACAATCCGAACACAACTCCTGAGCACTTCCCCACAATATCTCTTTACACAACTACTCCTAGTATAGTAATATCATGAATAGCAAATAAACCTATTTAATAACTCATAAATTACTCTTAAGTAAATCTGCTCCCCATTAGGTCCCACTTTTAACCCCATCACAAAATTTCCTAATTGGGTATTGTCTGCAGTGATACACCAATTCAACTAAACTAGTCTTAGTTTCTTGAACTTCCTGAAATACAAAAAATCCTGAACATCTAAAACTAGTCCGAAAAAGGACTTTGGTTGAGACGTCAACCCAATCTTGAAATCAATAAGCATAGAGAATATACTCCATATGAAATTGATCTTGACTATAAGAAAACAGTCTTCTAGAATATCCAGAACTTTTAGAAAACCCTTTCAGAACTACGTAACAGTTACCCTAAAAAGCAACCCTCTTACAACTTGGTAGCAGCAGTTTATAATCTAATTCCACTTCAAGACACTTCCTCACCCCGCTACAAACTCCTCTGAGAATTCCTACAAATTGATATAAAGCCCAACCTCTGAACTGGAATTTATCCTGAACCATCTGACAATCTGGAGAGAATTGAACCTGACATATAAGGACAATTTGACCTCCACATCTGCAACAAGTGGAACAAACTTCATTCGAAGAAAGAAATACTCCAGTTAAATCAGCAAATAGGCAAAACCCTATTCACTAAACTTCTTACTCTATACCCAGCAAGTCAAGACAAAGAAGGTCTTATAGGAGCCTTCTTTACTCTTCTCAACAAGAGTTTTATTAGCTCTATAAATCCAAGTGACCTAGGACAACCAGCAGCAGTCTTTCTAGCCTTAGTTCCTCATAAAGTCCAAGCCTCCATAGCCAAGTGGCTCAACTCTACCGACTTTCACCATACCAGGACCAAGACTGCATTATACTACCAGTTCCAGAATAGCAAGGCCCACCATATTCTTAAGGAAGAAGCAAGAGAAACTCTTCATCAACTACCTGACACTGAACCAGAAGCAGGTCCTGCTACTGCTCTACCAGAATCTGCAACCAATACTGAACCAGAACTTGACTTTGAATTAAGTCCTTCCAAAATCAGATATATAACTGACTCTGTCTACTTTGACGCTGAGCAAACCCAACTACATAAGGACCAAACTGAAGAGAAGGAGGAGTATCTCAGTGAATTCGATCCTGGATACACCACTGAAGGAGATGCACCTCCATTAGGACAGAATACACTTACACAGCAATAGACAGCTATCTATTGAGCCCTTACTCCAGACCCACAACTATTACTTCAGCAACTTACACAGACTCAAAGAACACCCTCACACTCTGCACCAGTACCTCAAGTAGTACCAGTAACACTACTACCAGCAGTCCAACTGCCTCCAGTAAACAACATGACAAACCAACAGATTCTAGACCTCATAGCCCAGGTAACAATAATGGCAGCAACCATTACTACCTTAGCCAAACAGACCTGACCCACCAAAAATCTGAGCCTATCTACCTTCAATGGTACTGTACAAGAAGTCCAAAGCTTCATTAGTATATGTAGTTGACACCAACTTTGAAGTCAATCAATGGATCAATGAGCAAGTTGCTGACCGCCTTCTGACAAACAATCAAGACCACACTCTGGAACAACTCTTTGCTACCACTACAGCCTATGTCCACCAAGTTATTACATTCTTCCAAGGACCCGCTGAAGAATAGTGGCGAACCCTTCCTGAAAAACCCCTCACATAGGACACCCGACCTGCAGTAGTTACCCAGAATGCAGCAAACAATGCTCCAGGATATGGAGTCCATCCTGCAGCCCCTGGACTCAAACAACTCATGATTGCTCAATACTATAGTAAAACTATGATCACAGAATCTCAAGTAAAACTCCACAACCTCAAATTCGATGTATATAGTAAAGAAGAATTTGAAACCTTCTGTACAAAACTTGAATCACTCCTGAACACTGTTGGCCTAGGATACATTGCCAATGATGAAGCACGAAATAGTATAAGAGCAGACTATCTATTTGATGCCCTGCCTAAATAGCTTACTAGAAAAATCTGTAAACAAGGCCACCCAGTTGGTTGCAATCACCAACAATGGTGCCTGGTAAGAATCAAGACTATGGTCAAGCGAATCCTAACAGCCAGACCAATTCTGCCCTGAAGACAATTCAACAACAAAGAAAAAACTTAGACCAAGAAAGAAGAATCTAAGCATGAAGCATCCCGAGCTTCCTCCACATCTACCTTGTGGATACCCAGAAATCATGAATCCACCCAGCCGAGTACCTTCAAGAAACTCACTGAAGAAGAAAGAAATGAACTTCGAAGAAGTGGAGCATGCTTCTATTGCCAAAAGACAGGACACATGGCCAGTGTCTGCTCTAACTGAAAATCTCAAACAGCAATATGAGCAACTGTTACTACTCTGTACCACCTCAATAACCTGACCACCAGAACATTAGACTTTGTCAAGTTAAGACAAACTTCTAAGGCCCCAACCAAAGGAAGTCAAAAAGCAGCTGGATATGACCTGTATGCAGCCAAAGAAGCTACAGTTTCCAACCAAGAAGTTAAGCAAATCTATATGAGAATAAGCATCCAAATCCCTGAAGGACATATTGGAAGAATATGCTGTCGCAGCAGCCTAGCATTGAAAGAACTCTCAGTAGAAGGAGGAGTCATTGACAAAGATTATACAAGTGAAATTATTGTCCTCATCTGAAACCACAGTTGAATACCCTTCAAGATCTCTATAGGCTTCTGCATTGCCCAGATCCTATTCGAAAAAATCGAGTCAACCCTGATAGTCAAGGAAGTCCCTGAACTACTGCCCACCATCCGAGGATCTAAAGGATTTGGTTTATCAAACAAGACCCCAGTCCAATCTACTATGAACAAAGAAGAACAATTCTATAAGAAAATTGAAGATAGATATGTACCAAGTGGCTGATGCCCTCATGGCATTGGAATGTACTCTTCCTGAATGATTGACGATTACTTCTCTTGTGTCAATGAACTGGCTCAAAGAAGAACTAACAGAAGAAAAGCTCCTACAACCGAAATCACCACTATTGGATCAGACAAACTACTTATACTCCAAGCTTTTATCAACAAAGCACCTGTCAAGATTATAATAGACAGCGGTGCCTCAGGCAACTTCATCAATGAAGAAACAGCCAATAGACTCAAGGTCTTTATCTCCCCGATACAACAAACTCAAGCAGTTGCTATAGCTGATGGAACCTCCCATGTCATTAGCAAGGAAGTCTGCAATCTACCCTTCCAAATTGGTGACTACCAAGTACATGTTATCCTCCAGATAGTACTACTTTCTGATAACGAAATCATCCTTAGAACCCCATGGTTGAAACAAGAGAACTCCATGATCGATTGGGTAAACCATTCTCTGACCATTAAGAAAGGACATCACAACTTCAAACTGTAAGGCAAAAAAAACCCACTCAACTCTAGTAAATCTGGACCAAAGATCACTCATATCAACAAGCTACAACTCAAGAAATTAGCTAAGAAATGCCCTCTCTTTGCCATCTCCATCTGCCCAGCCAAAGGAGAACCCGAGAACTCTGAAGAAGACTTTTCCAAAGTTGACTGCTGTGTCAGACCACTACTCCAGAAATTCCGAGATATATTTCCAAAGAAGCTTCCAAAAGGCCTACCTCCTAAATAAGCAGTAGACCATACCATCAAGACTATCCCAGATGCCAAGCCAGCCTTCAAGTCAATCTACCACATATCTCCAAGAGAAATTGATACACTCAAGAAAGAAATTGATGAACTCCTAGAACAAGGATTCATCAGACCCAGTATATCACCCTATGGTGCACCAGTCCTCTTTGTTGTCAAGAAAGGAGGAGACTTGTGAATGTGTATTGATTACCATGATCTCAATGAACAGACCATCAAGAACTGTTGCCCACTACCCAGAATCGATGAAATATTCGACAGGCTTACTAACTCACAATTCATGAGCTCTTTTGACCTGCGAAATGGCTATTGGCAAATTGCCATGAAAGAAGAAGATATCTACAAGACAGCCTTCTGAACCCACTATGGACATTTTGAATTCCTGATTATGCTCTTTGGCTTAACTAATGCTCCTGCAACCTTCCAGATGCTGATGAACACCATCCTGCACCCATATCTGGACAAATTTGTTATTGTCTATATTGATGACATCCTAGTCTTCAGCAAAACTCTGGAGAAACACCTTGAACATCTTGAACTAGTACTACTGAAACTCCGAGAAAACTGACTCTTTGCAAAACTCAGCAAATGTGAATTCCTCCTAAAGGAAATTCAATTTCTTGGACACATTGTCACTCCAAATGGAATCAAAGTGGACCCCAGCAAAATCTCTGCAATCAAGGATTGGTCCAGACCTAAGAAGCTGAAAGACCTCTAGTCATTTCTGGGATTAGCAAACTATTACAGACAATTTGTTGCCAACTTCACCAAAATCACTACTGCCCTCACTCAAATGACCAAGTACAGCAAAAAGAAAGAACAACCCTGGACCATAAAACAAGAGAAAGACTTCAACAATCTTATAAATTGGGGACCTGAACAAGATACAGCCTTTCAAGCACTAAAGGATACCCTGATAACCACTCTAGTACTTTAAGCAGTAAATCCTGCCCTGCCATATGAAGTTACTACCAATGCCTCTGACCTAGCTCTTGGAGCAGTACTCATGCAAGAAGAACACCTGGTGGCCTATCACTCTTGCAAGTTCAATGATGCCAAAATCAACTATGCAACTCACAAGAAGGAAATGCTAGCCATTGTAGACACTCTGATTAAATAGCAACCATATCTAGAAGGAGCATACTTCACTATATTGACTGACTACAAGTCATTAGTCAATATCAAGACACAGGCTACTCTTTCTTGAAAGCAAGCCAGATGGATGAAAGTCCTCACCAATTTTGACTATGAAATCCAGTATCGCCCTGATAAGGAAAATATTATTGTACTATAAAAAAAAAAAAAAAAAAAAAAAAAAAAAAAAAAAAAAAAAAAAAAAAAAAAAAAAAAAGAAAAATATTATTGCCGATGCAATCTCAAGACCACCAATTGAAGAAGTTATCCAAACTCTCACCTTGGTTACCAATACTATAATGAAACAAATTATTACAATATGTACTGATGATAAGGAAGCTCAAGCACTCTGAGAAATTCTGAATAGTAATGATGCTGATAAGCATACCCAGTACCATCAATACCAACTCAAGGACAATGCTATCTACTATAAGGACAGACTATATGTTCCAAACAACCGAGACCTCTAAAGGACTATTCTATTTGAATATCATAATACACCTACCACTGGATATCTAGGATTTGATAAATGCTATGAAGTTATTTCTCGAAACTTCTATTGGCCCTATATGGTAGATCAGCTCAAGACCTACATTACTTCCTGTGATGCCTGCCAATGCAACAAGTCTTCAATACTAGCAAAACCTGGTTTACTTCACCCTATTTCAGTACCATTCGCTAATTGGGAACAAATCTCTATAGACTTCATTGTACAACTACCCCGAACCAAGAATGGGAAAGATGCAATTATTGTCTTTATAGACTATCTCAGCAAACAAGCCCACTTTGTGCTAACTACGACCACTACAACAGCACTAGACATAGCTACACTCTTGTTTGACAACATCTTCCACTATCACAGTCTTCCTAAGATCATTATTAGTGACTGAGACCTGAAATTCACCAACCATTTTTGGAAAGCCCTCCATGCGCACCTTGGAACAAAACTTGCACTATCTACAGCCTTTCACTCTGAAACTGACAGCCAAACTGAAAGAATGAACTGAACTCTAGAACAAATGCTAAGGAACTATGTTTCCTACAGACAAGATGATTAGCATGAACACTTCACCACAGTCGAGTTTGCCTATAATAACAGCAAGTAAGCCTCTCTTGGAATGACCCCATTCTTCGCCAATACTGGACAAAACCCAAACACTCCTCTGATACTCATCTGAACCACTGAAGAACCCTCTACAGTCAAAGCCATTGAAGAATTCCTGCTCTGAATATGCAATCTAAGCCAGATTGCCATCGAGAACTTATCACAAGCTCAAGAATAATAGTCACAGTATGTTAACCAATACCACTGAGAAGAAACCTTCAATATTAGAGAAAAAGTTCTATTAGACATCTGAGGATACCAAGTTGACATTCTCAAGCACAGACCATCTATAAAGCTGAACAGCAAGTTCATTGGACTATTTGAAGTCATTGCATAAGTCTTTCCAACCTCCTACAAATTGGCACTACCAGACACTATTAAGATTCACCCAGTCTTTAATGTCCAACGTCTCAAGTGATACAATGACAATGATGATGAACTATTCCTGAACTGAACTATAGAACCACCTGCTCCTGTCATTATTAATGACTAAGAAGAATACGAAGTTGAACAAATCCTCAACAAATGTGGCCATAAGAACCACTCTGAGTACCTTGTCAAATGGAAAGGTTACCCAATTCATGATGTAACATAGAAACTCAAGACCAACCTTCAGAATGCCACTGACTTAGTTCAGGAATATGATTCCTTGAACAACTGAAATCTGAACACTCTTGTACCTATCAGTTCATACTATATATTACCCTCCCAAACATTATAATTATCATAAACAAAATCAAGAACTCAGCAAGCCAAGAATACTGACCCTCTAGAAAAATAGCAAAAGTGAAAGCAAGCCTATTCTCTCTGTACCACTGATGGGAAATGAGGCATAGATATTTAAGAAGATTTCTTAGAGAAAATTCTCTAGCAGTAAATAACATCAGAATCACTTCTGGCACACGGCATTGAACACATGATCCTTTAACATGTGAATTCAACATATTAGGCAACTGTACTATGAGCATGCCACTTTCTGAGAAAAATGGACTTCACCAGACTTTTGACCTTCCAAATGGTATAACAATACTAGAACAAAATTAGAAGGCCCCGACAAGGATGTCGAAAGCTAAGAAGGGGAGAGTTGTAAGCACACAACCTCCAAGCCACTGAAATAACATGTCACCCTCTGAATAAGCCACTGAAATCACCTGTGACCTCCAAACAAATCTGGAAATCACCTGCAAGATTACGAAGCTGAGTCAAACCGAAGTCACAGTGCATAAAGCTGAGTCAATATGAAGTCACGGAATACAAGATTTACACAAACGGAATCTTACCAATCAGGACTAAATGCATATATACTGAGCACCGAGACACATCGAAATAGAGAACCAAAACAAACAACAACCACAACTTCTGAACATATACAAACATGATCACTGAGATCTACAACTGTATTCACGCTAACATTTGAAATGCCATTGTCAACCGAGTCACACCCTCTCTACCCCTCATGAATATCTATAGCCTAGCACCCCTCTACTTCGTGGAAACCTGATGGAATACCCTGAACATACTCAATAAGGCCCACCGAATTGGACAAATCTCAAACTACTATCAGATCAGCCACCTCCTAGAAGACATGGTCAAACACCACCATGATACAGATATTACCCAGATGTCTCAACACCAGAAACTCATTGCCCACAAACATTGAGAACTCTTCTATGAGTATAGCACCTTTATTCCCCATCTCTGAGTTACTACTAATGAAATGGTTGCTACTCTTTCCTATGACCAAATCAATGACATGATACAAGAACTCAATTACAAGTACCTCGAGTATGTTGAAACCACAGACAGAACCTTCCCACACTCCGATGACCATATCCTGCAAATGTCCCAAGTTGGATATACCATGAAAGATGTTTATAATATAATTCACTTCGATGAAGATGAAGCAGAAGACAATGATCTCTCTGATGCTGATATGACCTCAAGCCAAGGATCCCTGCTAACCCTGATCACTCCACCAACATTACTAATGAACTTACAATAGTTCATAACTGCTTACGAGACTTATTGAGACAATGACCACTGGTACAAATACCAACCCACATTTACCTCTAATTATTTCAACTACAATGAAGAGACCAGAGAACACAACCTGTACCTTCAGACAACTCTTGAGATCGAACTGACCACTCTGCCACCTGAGTATGAGCAACATGAACCATAGCTGCCAGCTTACTACAACCTCATGACTCATAGTGCTGTAACCTATAGAAGGTATGCAGACAGCGAATCTGATGAAAGTGAAGATGATGCACTCCTCTTTCACCCACCAACGTCTTATCCAGTATATAAGACAGATGATGCTATCCTGTGAGATGGCAATGAAGTCCCAATATATTATTACCTCAGCAAATAAGGAGAAGTAATCTGCAAACCACTTTTCCTAGATAACTACTTCATCTGTAATATTTTAGCGTAGTTTATTTCTTTTCTCTGTCTTTCTTGAATATTCTATAACCTTCTGGCACTTTCCGTGTACTTAGAAATCCCCTTCTTGGCGCCGAGCATTAACTAGTACTTATTTAGTTAGTCACTGAATGTCCTGAAAACTTGTAGAACTTTATTCATCATCATTTGTCATCTTTGCCGAGAACTTTCCTCTTGGCATTTTCCTTTGATTTCTCAGATCCTTCCGGATCCTTCTTTCAGATCTTGTATAAATATCCCCTTTGTTCTCATGAATAAAGCTTCAGA
>RBNI01001755.1:0-20967 GCA_003990745.1 Jimgerdemannia flammicorona | reverse complement strand
AAAAAAAAAAAAAAAAAAAAAAAAAAAAGTCAATAATCTGTACCTACAATCACCACTCTGCATCTGTGCTTCTCTGTACATTACTTCAAACTCACTCAAAAAATAATAATTGTTCCATTGGCATCATCGTTTTGATCTGATCTCTGGTTCCTCTTGACGGAACTTGATCTACCCGCCACTTCGCTACCATCTATTCCGCAAAAGATCGACACTAGACTGCAAACCCCTCCTCTCTCCCCAAAAGTAAAAGAGTTAATCAGTGGATAGATTGTCGATCTGGCAGAGGCCACTGATAAGGATATAGTACTTCCATGTGGACTGTATTCCGGTGAGAATTTTTTTGTACTAATAAGTTATATCCGCCACGGGTGTAACGTCGTGTCGATGACGTCACGAAGGACAGACTATGTAGTTCTGAAACCGAGGTACACACGAACACGAAGAATAGAAAAGATTTCTCTCTCCTGTTTAATTGCCTTAACCTAAATATCAAAGAACTACATAAGCATACTCTCTCTCCAAAAAAATACAGATGACCCCGAGTAACCTAACACACAATTCACCACACCAACAAAGCACCGATCCCAACCATCACCACAGTTGCCAACACCATCACACAGTTCCTGACACCTGTACTCGGGATTTGAGGGGTGGTAGATTCCGTCGGTGTGACCACCGTCGGTACGACCATCGTCGGTATGACCACTGGCCCGGACGATATGACGGCCGATGACGTCGCTGTTGGCGGAATCCAGCTGCTCGGCGACGCAGAAAACGGAATTGAGGTCAATACGGACGAAAAAGTCGAAGCCGAAGAGATCGAAGCCGAAGAGGCCGAAGCCGAAGAGGTCGAAGCCGAAGAGGCCGAAGCCGAAGATATCAAGGTCAATGATACCAAAGTCGAAGTAACCAAACCGGAAGACGACGAAGAGAAAGTCGTGATCGGCGACAGACTTATTCTGGAAACCGTCTGGGTCTCGGTCGTTGACAGCGTCCAGGTCAAGATTGAGCTCGCGTGGCTACAGTAGAGCTGGGCGATGCCCGATTGGATTTGACCTTGCTCTATGGGGGGGGGGATATGCGACGGACGTTGGAGTCGGCTACAATACGCTGGGTAGCGCGGAATACCGAGAAAATAACTTGCCTTGGATCGCGGGATCGTCTGGGCAGTTGGCGTAGCACATGGCAACCTGCGTTTGCTGTGCGCAATTGCACGCGAAATCCTTCTTGGTGCATTTCTTTAGTTCGGCCTTGGTGGCGTTCAGGCATTTCTTATAACTGGGTTCAAGAATGTTAGCAAAATGTTGGATGTTAAACCACGCATTATTTCTATTCGTGTTCATTTAATTCTTTCGTTATATTCTACAAGGAAGTCGGAACCAAAATAAAAAATAAAATAAAGGCTTGTCCAAAATGCTTCACTTACTCTGCGATATTCGCACAAACCGCAGTGATCTCAGCGACCAAAAAGCCAAGCAACATCAGCGAAAAGAGAATAGTGATGGGCGATTTTGTCATGACTTTTTGTCCTTGGAAATAAAGTGCTGGACGCGACGGAAGAGAGGGAATATAAGTATCGGGGAATGAGGGGCATTTTAATTATGAATCAATTGTCGGAAAATCGTCGCCATGAATAAGATTACGCGCAGGTCGGGTTTCAGGTTAGCCTCATGTCTGAAACAACTATCGCATAAACGAATTCAATATACCCGAGATGGGTCCTTGAAGCCTTTGGCTTGAGGTACAATTCTCTTTGATTGCTAGGTGAGATGGTATACGTCTTGTGCACTTTTCTTCCTTTCTTTCTTTCTTTTTTGTGAAGGAACATGGTGTGAAGAGTGAGATATTCATCCTCGCGACACAGCGTGGTTGGATGGCACTTGGTGTTTGATAAGATTTCGCTGGGGTGAACTGACACCAAATTTCGAATATATATGCCATCAGCAAGGGTCCAGAGACCGGTTCATATGCCGTTTCAATTCATAGGCGTGACGACATCCGACACCCGACGAGGCCGAGAAATGTCGAGAATAAAGGCTTAAAGATAGTTCTCGATCGTCTGAGTGTGATAACATTGGCTGAACCGCGACGTCATGGAAAAACATTCACAGGCTGCTGATAAACACATGGTAATATGAGCTTCGATAGACAGAAGAGACACACCTCATTTAAGTTGTCTGAGGCGAGACAGCTGGCGAGGTGAGACAGTCAAACGCCGCACCCTTCCTAAAAGCTCCATTCTACATCTTCTCCATCCACCCTCTGTTCTTCCCACCCACATGGAGGAGCAAACGTCAAGGTTTCATCATTCACGTTGAACGTACAAAACCTCCAACGTTTGCTCCCTCTCTCTTGCTTTATCTCCTGCAACGATTTTCCGTTTTCTAAACCCACCGAGAGGAGTCGGATGAGCGCGCTGCGCTCTACGCACTGCTCCACTTTGTGGCGCACATCCTTGTTGCACTTCACTTCCTTAAGATTGATTAATGGAGAAAGCGCTTTCCTCCTCCACTTTCGTGCCTTGTTGCCGAGACAGAGTCGTTGGGAATTTTGGAGATTATTTCCCCTACAAAGTTTGCATTTAATTGTGCTAACTCCCCACGCGCTGACTCTCCTTCTCGGCCTCACTTCCTATTCCCACTCCATCACAAATATCAGATCGAGAGGACAATGCATTTTTCAACATACAAAACGAAAATTAGCTACGCATTGGTGGGGGTGAAGCCTTCGAGCAGAATCTGACAAAAAGATTTAATTGCTTGACCATCGTTGCTCCTTGAACTCTGATAAAGAACGGCTTTCGGGCAATGCTATCGCCATTTCGACGAGTATGGGAGTTTCCAGTATCTCCTGAATTTTCGACAAATATGGGGGTTTCCGTATTTCTCGAATTTCCCCTTCCACACTTCTGATTGAATAAGCAGACGGCTCACTTCTCCCTCTCCCCCAACTTTGTAAGCTCCATTCCGCCCCGCTTCTGCACGTAATGGTAATTTACTTGGCCCTGGAAAGAGCCCGGTTCCAAGCATTGTCAGTATATAAGATGTTTCTTTGTTTAGGGCATGAATGGTGGGTATTTGTATTTGTGGGAAGTGAGGGGGTCAGCACCAGTTAAATTTGATCGCCATCTAGTTATATCCAGTTAAATTTGATCTCACATCACACAAGATGGATCATGTGATTCGAAACCCCCTGAGCGGAACCGCGTGCGATTTAATTATATATTCTCTCAGCATCTTATTCCCCATCTTTCCCTCCCGACACCGCCCTTCATCATGTCAGACCTAACAAACATCCTCGCCAACATTGACCACACGACCCTCTTCACGACCGTCGTTGCCGTCGCCGGCGTGGCCGTCGCCATCCAGCTGTTCGCCCGATCCAACACCAAGGCCCTTCTCCCGCTTCCTCCCTCCCCGAGCGGCAAGCTTCCGGCTCTGGGTCACCTGTTGGCGATTGGGATGTCGCCGCACCTGACTTTCACGCGATGGGCCAAGACGCTTGGCCCCATCTTCTGCGTGCAGATGGGCGCTAAAACCTGGATCATTCTCAATTCGCCCAAGGTCATCCGCGACATCATCGATCTTCGCGGCGGGAACTACTCAGACCGCGGCTCCAACGTCATCATCAAAGCTCTCTCGCGCAACGGGGAGATGTATGCGTTTTCTGAGTATGGCGATTATCTGCGCATGTGCAGAAAGCTCACAAATAACACCCTCTCAAAGAACAAGGTCCAGACGTTGCACAAACCCATCTTCGACAACGAGTCGCGTAATCTCCTGACATTGTTGCTCAGGGATGGTAGAAGGCCCGAGGGTGCCCGCGCGGACGACTTGATATTCCTCTATACGGTAAGTTTTGCATTGATTGAGCAAATGGTTATTGTCTTTCGCGTTGCGTTTCTCGTTTTTTACCGACAAGAGTTCCAATTTTGCATTCTGATCCCTTTCATGCCATTCACTATCCAACAGGCCAACGTCATAATGATGCTCCTTTACGCAAAGCGCTGGGACAGCCCAACCGATCCATTCTACCAGGAAGTCAGGTCCATCAACAATGCCTTCACGGCCTTCTTCCAGGACTTGGTTCTCGACTTCTTCCCGATACTGACCCCGCTGTTCGCCGGCAAGATTGCCAAAGCCAAGACCGTTCAGGACCGCATCATTGCCTACACGGGACCGCTCGTCGAGGAGGTCCGCCAAAAGCTCAAGAATGGGGAGAAGGTGCCATGCATCACGGCTGAGTTTGTCGAGGCGCAGAGGGTGGAAAATTTTTCGGATATGGGAAGTAAGTATATACAACGCTGTTGGGTTGCCTTTAGGATTTTATCGAAGAAGAAACTTACATATTCTTCGCTGATTGTCAGTCATCCAAACCACCGGCGGCTTCACACTTGTAAGTATACGCCATTACATATTGAGCGCACATTTTCTCCAAACTCAAACTAACCCATAATTTCATCCCTCCAGGCCGGCATCGAATCGACGATGAGTGCCCTCCTGAATTCCATCATCGTCTTGGCCAACCACCCAGAAATCCAGCAGCGCTTCTTCGACGAACTCTACAATGTCGTCGGGCCCGATCGCCTTCCTGAGGAGGCCGACGTTCTCAATACTCCCTATGTCGAGGCCTTCATTCTCGAGGTCCTGCGCTTCCGGCCAGCCACTTTCTTTGGTGTCCCGCACGCCGGTGTCAATGAAGACGAGTATGAAGGTTACAGGATCCCGTAAGTGTCGAACAGGGGTTTTGTTTCCTCGTTGTCCCGTGCACAGGTTTTAATCATGCGTATGTACGGCTTTGTTATTCCACCTTTACTTGCGATCACCCAGAGCCGGCGCTTTAGTTGTCATGAACTTGCACGCGCTACACTTTGACGAGACAACGTTCCCGAACGCCGAGATCTTCGACCCCACGAGGTGGTTGACCGAAGATGGCTTGTGCGATTCCAAGATGCAACATTGGGCTTTCGGTGGTGAGTTTTTCCGCTTCTCCGGCACTGTTTAGATTTGGGTTGTTTTGACGATTGATCGTGTTTACGACGCATCACACAAGCATCGCCAATCCGGACGCAATCCTCACCCCTCCCTTTATTCCCTCCCCACCAGGCGGCCGCCGCGTCTGTCCAGGCCAGTTCATGGCTGAGACGTCTATCCGCACTACGCTTTCGCGCCTCGTATGGGCCTTCCGCATCGAGTTCCCACTCGACTCGCAAGGCAATCCCGTCCCCGTGCCCATCCCCGCGCCGACCAGGATCGACTGCATGCCCGCCCCGTTCAATATGAGGTTCATTCCGAGGCGCGAGAATGTCGCCAGGGTTGTGAGTCTTTGAGTAAGTGGGTGGGTTTGCGGTGGGGAGTTGAAATTATGGGTATTTAGATGGGTGCACGCATCGTTTTGTGTGATATCTTTATGTAGAGTACATAGCATCTGCATGAGACATCGTTAGTGAGATTTCGGGATTATTTATTTGCTATCGCCATTAAATCGTATTTTTAATACCATCTGGAATGGTAATCGAGGCGCAAACGTACTGTCCAAATATTCCTGTTCAAAGTAGTGTGATAGAACGGGATCCCAACCTCCACATAACGAGAATGCATATGTAGCGCAAGCTTGAAGTAGGATAAGGGTGACCTGGCTGTCATCTCAAGAGCGTCCATTTTGGATGTGGAAATGGGAATGGCGTTGTGGCACCAATCTCGGCATACCAGCAAGCACGAAAGCAGGTTGAGGTCAGTCAGTCGGGGGGTCGCCTTAGGGGCCTCGACGGCGCGGCATGCCGCGGAAGGGACGTCGGACATTGACACGACGAAACGGGGCAGACAATACGAGACGCAATGTGAAATGTTCTGCAGATTCTGCTTCCAATATTAAATGCTCGCCGATTAATTAACCAATCCCAATCCATCAGGGGGTAAGGAGGCATCATTGGAATCCATAATTTTTGCGGAGAGGGCTGAGTAGCTGCTGCTGCGATTGTCCATAACGGGGCTAGCCCTTGTGGTTCATATTCCACCCCTTCTTTTCGGCAACTTGGCGATTTTTTTTTTTTTTTTTTTTTTTTTTTTTTTTTTTGACAGGCCGACATATCCTGCTCGATTGGTCGTGGGGTGAACCGTTTTTGGGGAATGGGCCCTAATCATTTAACTAATTTGGAAAGATCGGAACATTCTGCCAATATGACACCTTTAATAATATATGTTGTCAGACATCTAATCCAGATAATCCAATTTTAAATTAAGATGAAAGAAAACTAGAGCGTCTTACTAAAGTGTTCCCATACTCAAGCAAACGCGACGCGTACCAGATGACCATGAACCCATTTATTTATTCTGGTAATAAAGATTGAGATACGGAGTCTCGAATTGGGATATATATACAAAGCATACGATATGGTTATGATACAGTTTTTGTTTTTGGGTGATATGTGCGTGGATGAAGTTTGAAAGAGTATCTTGGATCTTAGAGAAGCATAAAAGCAAGCAGAGCAGCGAATATCATTGTGAGGGACGCAGTGCGCAGGTGCGATGCCGAGGAGACGAGATTGTCGGCATTGATGCCTATAGTGGTAGTGTTGAGAGTTACCGAGTCAGCTTAGATGTCTACGAGGAAAATTTAAACACCAAAAAAGAAGGGCATGAAAGAACTTACCATCGACGAACCCAAGAGCGGGATCCCAAACAATTTTCTGCGGCTGCACCCTATCGAACGAGAACACATATATATCGAACGACTCGGCGCTGCTAAACCATGACTGGTCCTCTGCAGCCTGGGCGGCGGCGAGTTTAGCGCCGAATCCGAACGAGTTGGCGCGGGCGGTGTAGTTTTGCGCGACGACACCGATGGAGGTGCCGTCAGCGATGGCGGTAGAGTTCCAGGTATAGAAAGGCGTGCCGATGGACGTAGAGCTGTTGGTCACGCCATTGCCGCGCTGCACGCGCCAGCCGTACGAGTGGACAGTCTGGATGACAGCCAGCTTGGAGTTGGCGTAGACGTACTTCCAGTTCGAGATCGTCAGGGTGTATTTGATGGCGTTGGGCGTCAGGCGGACTGAGCCGGTGTCCGTGGTGATTATAGTGTTGTTACTATTATGGTGGAAAATACGGGGCGATGAGTAGGTGAGGATTGCTTGGATATGGCTATGCGATGTTGAGAACGAAAGAAATCACACACCTAGCGAGATACACCTGAATTGTTACCGACGGGCTAGCATCCTTGTTCGTCACTTGGAACACGTTGACGACGCCATCGTCATTCGTAATGGACGTGTTCGTCCACGCATTCCACTGATTGTTCAGCACGATGTTGTACATATCGTATGTGCTCGTGCTCTCCGTCACGTCAATTGTGTCGTTCCATTCGACGAGGCGCCAAAAGTCCACGCTCTGCGAGTACCCCGATGCTGTTGGGCCACCGGCCGAGATGGTCGAGTAACCGCTCCGGATCTGCGGTACCCAGTTTGTCGACAACGTGAAGGCATACGAGTTCGACGTCGTTCCCGTCACGGCCGACTTAGTGAAGTTGCTCGAAACGACCGTCACCTGCTCCTGCTTGCTGCCGAACGTGAATTGAATCGTGCGTCGCACGGGGCCGGCGGGGACGGTGGTGTTCGCGTCGCGCTCGACGAGGGGCGAAGCGCTGGACTGGCCAAGGCCGAGGAGGAGGAGGCGGAGGAGGAGGAGGATGGACGAAAGGGTCGTTGAACGCATGGTGCGGGAGATGAGTGAGTGAGTGTGGGTAACTGGAGTCGAGCACAATCGATCGGCACTGGGTCCTTTATACTTAAACTCATGTGCCCCAACCGGGAGGGGCACAAGCGCCCACAGTCTCGGGGTGGAAAGGCTGGATTGTCCCGAAATGGACAATGGCGGAAGGGATGGCCCGAACCGGGAAACCACTGACAGGCCGCATGGTCGGCTTGCGTCCGATCGGGATATATAGTTGCCCGCCTTCCGCTGACCCGAAAAGATCGGCTGCCGGATCATTCCGTTGGGACGGGGCCATGATGTCATGGCGCTGGCCCTCTTTTGTTGGGTTGACCGGGGTTCTTGTTAATTTGCCGTGACTATGGTGGGCCCAGACTTAAAGCCGTTGGTATCACTGATCACTGTGATATGCATCTGTTCGAGTTGTGAGGGCCGACCGATCAGGGGGTAGAGGGATTTCATCAAGGGGTAAAAGCCGCATGAATGAGTGCTACCTAACGTAAAATTGAAAGAAAATAATTTCTTGGATTCTCCCCCATCCATAGCCCCGACTCATATTGGCCCCTGTTTGATTTCCGGCTTTGGGCTTAAGCCGACATCATTCACTCTGTAATCTCCGAACCTCTACCATGTAAGCTTTATCAAACAATACATAAATACTAGAAGCAGTAGATAATACTTTACTAGTGAGTTATTTGCCTTGTTTTGGATAGGTTCCTTGGGTTAATAAATCATTAAAGCTCTGAGGGGTTAAATCCTAAAGAGATGGATACAAGGCTATCCAGAGTATGTTTTGACATTTTCTCGTCTTTATTATTAAATCGGTCAGGGAGAAGGGCGAAATCTCCAGACGGACTTCGTTACCAAGCACCGATTATAAATTGACCAGTTGCTGACTGACCATGACACGAGTCACGTGCGCAGACGACTCTATAAAATGGTCTCCTGGTTCAAAGAGCACACACATCAAAGATCTCACCACTACTTATTCCCATCTCGCAATCTCTCATCGCCAATGCCAACTATCCAGCTCCGCCCCAGCTCTGCCCGCGGCCACGGTCGCCAGAATTGGCTCGAGGCCTACCACACATTCAGCTTCGCACGGTACCGCGACCCGCAGCACAACGGGTTCGGCGCCCTAAGGGTCATTAATGAGGACGTGATTGCACCGGGATCAGGATTCGGGGAGCATCCTCACCGAGAGATGGAGATCTTTACGTATATTATTGAGGGAGCGGTGGAGCATCAGGATTGTAAGTATGGGAGAAGACGAAATGGGATGGAATGAAGAGCACGCCATGTGAATTGGAACCAAATTTACTTACAACAGAACTTGAATTTCTACAACGCAACTAGCTCTCTCTAACACCGAGATACTCCAGCGCGGCGATCTCCAATTTACTTCTAGCGGAAAAGGCATCTGGCATTCCGAGTCCAACGCTTCCAAAGACCGCAACCATGGCACACCCCTGAAAGCCCTCCAGGTCTGGATTCGTCCGTCGACGAGTGAGCTCGAGCCGGCGTATTACACGGAGCACTTTTCTGATGCCGACAAGCACAACACTCTATGCCACATGATCTCACCCGTCGGGCAGCACGCGGAAGGCACGGTGCCAATCAACGCGAACGCGCATGTGTACGCGGCGATTGTGGAACCTGGGCGGGAAGTTGTGCACCGCGTGCAGGGGATGGAGGGGAAGAGGAGGAAGGTGTATGTGCATGTTTTAATGGATGGGAATACAGGGGCAGTGAGGGTGGAGGTCGAGGGAGGAGAAGAGGTGTTGAGGGGTGGGGATGGGGCGTATGTTAGGGGAGTGGAGGAAGGGGATGAGGTGAGGTTTAAAAGCACTGGCGAAGGGAGGGTGGAATTTTTGGTGTTTGATTTGGCGTGAGGGTGAGGGAAAATGTGTATGGAATTGCCAATCGGCTGTTTTTTCAACGATAATATTCTAGAATCTCATATATACATTCGACAAAAAGTATGGTTCCATTATTTTTACTTGATACGCGCATTTTGCTTGCGGAAGGAGTGGAGGGCAAACAACAAAATGCTTTTCCTGTGGCACATTTGAATCACAAGTTCGGATTTTTATGCATGCATGCTTACAAATACGAAATAAATGTTTGTTTGTATGCATCAAGGAACGAAAGGACATGAAGTTTAACTAGTGCAATAACCCACACATGCCATAGTAGAAACGAACCGTACAA
Organism: Jimgerdemannia flammicorona; assembly: GCA_003990745.1. Classification (NCBI taxonomy): domain Eukaryota; kingdom Fungi; phylum Mucoromycota; class Endogonomycetes; order Endogonales; family Endogonaceae; genus Jimgerdemannia; species Jimgerdemannia flammicorona. The sequence goes on along the minus strand of RBNI01001755.1, from coordinate 11,050 downwards.
AACTAAAAATGGCATGGGCAGCATCTGCACATCCAACAAGGCAAATGTGTGCCAACGACCCTGTCCTTCTTCCTCTCATCAATGCTCAACATCTCTCCCCTCCGCGTCGTCCCGGTCATAAGTAACACCATATGGAGCATTCATGGCCTGGGTTCCTTCCTTCTCCCCGCCCAATCCCTCCAAATTGTCCGAGCCCTCGGTTTCCCATACCAATTCAAACTCATGTCAGTCACGATTTCTCCTCGGGATTTATGATCACACCCGATGAAGACATGCGTGGATAAAAAAGATTTTCAAAATAAGCTAGCAGCAGCTCAATGCATGAGAAATCCTATGCAGCAACGCTATCACGTAATTAATTGATATTGGTCAAAACACAACACTGAATAGTCGTCTAGGCTAAATCAGATCTTGGTCACACCCACATATCTATTTATCAATTCTTTCAATTCTTTGATATAATTATTACTTCTCTTCCCATTCTTCTGAAGTTGAAAAACGCTCGGGTTCTTCCTCTTTCAGCGTGTTAACGACTTCAAGGTAGCTAGGCTCTGCGCCACATCGGTATGCTATTTTGGAACACACGATCTTCCCTTCACCATTCAAGCTCCTCACGACCTCACAACCAGACGACAAACAATGCGCGCCTTGGATCTTCCTCCAGGCTTTGCTTGAAGCAGCTGTCCAAAGGGCAGTAATACTAGTAATACTGTAACGTAAAACAAGCCACCAAGTCGATGATGACGTCACCGACAATTTTGGTTCGCCAAACACGACCTGAAAAAAGGAGTTTGCGCTTTCTCGTCCTTAATACGCGACGCGTCTACCTTCCGACTCTACTACGATAACTATGCCTATCGACGTTGACTCTATTAGCGATACCTCTACTGCTTCCCCTGCGTCCGAGTCCCCAGTAAGTTTGAACCTAGGAACATTGTAACATTGTCGCAGCAGCAGCTTGATGCCGTGTCGCTTTTCCCAATAGACCGCGCCGCTACTATATCTTTTGTGTGTTGAATTTTGCCATGTTTCTATGGCTCCTTTTATTCAGCCTACAAACTGAAAAAAATAACCAAATCTACCTGCCACACTTTTCTCGGCATGCCTCTAAACACGTCTCGTTCCGCTTACCCCTCGTATATACAAACCCAATCCGTGTACAAACGCGTTCCGACTCCAAAAAAAATCGCGTGACTTCCACAGAATGCAACAACAGCAGGCACCACCCCGGTGACGAGCGAAGTCGAGGCCGAGATTGAGATTGTGGACAAGGACGGCAACACGCTCGTTACGGACACGATGCTCAAAGAAGAAGAGAAGCTGCACCAGCAAACCGAAAAGGAAACCGCCAAAGTAATGCAGGAGGAGGTATATATATCTATATATATATCTATATATATTCGAATGGCATATAGTGATTGGAGACAAAGCTGTTAAAGTTGCACAGCTCTCAGAACAGGCCATTCAGCGCAGTCACAATTCACCGTCTCACTTAAACATTCACTCATACTATCATCTTTCTTCTTCCCGATCCTCCAGTCCCGCAACCAATTCGACCAAGGCATCAAAGAACAACGCATGAAACGTCTAAACTTTCTCCTCTCCAAATCCTCCGCATACGCTACGATCCTTTCCGAGAAGCTCAAACGCCAGCAGGACGAGGCACGCGAGAAGGCTGCCAAGCTAGACGCAGCCAGGAGGATCGAGGAGGCAAGACTCCAGGCCGCGGGAAAGGAAGGGAATGAAGCAGACGAGAACAAGAGGGCGGCGGAAGGGGAACAAGAGCAGGAGGGGGAGGGCAGCATGGCCATGAGGAGGAGGTCCGGCAGAACGAATATCGTCATTCCAGCACCGCCCCCGAAAAAGACGAAGACGGCGGCCAAGAAGAGGAAAGCGGGGGACGAGGAGTATCAACTCGAAGATTTGATTAATGAGGAGGTGGGTGGGTCTGTCGTTGTCTACGTCTATTATAGATTTCGAGCTTGTACTCATATCACCCTTGTTTGTGCATATGTTCCTCTTCTTACAATCAACTATTTGCCATATAGGAAATTAAACGCCGAAAACAAGACTCTCCGGACCCCGTCACTACCACTAGCATCTTCGCCAACACTACGATGTCCACCGCGTCCGGTCAAGCTGGGCCTGATCCAATCAAAAAGATCAAGCCGTCTATCTCGGCGCGCCAGCCCAGTTTGGTCACCGGTGGTATGCTGCGTGAGTACCAGCTTGCCGGTGTGGAATGGCTCGTCAGCCTATGGGAGAATGGGTTGAACGGGATTTTGGCGGACGAAATGGGATTGGGGAAGGTGAGCTTGATTGGTTCATGTTTGGTGCTTGGAAGCGTTGTTGGGAGACCTTGTCCTTAGCAAGGGATGAGGATAGTAATGTCAAGCAGGTGTTGTATGATCCATTTATTCACTTGCGTCCTTACTCCTCATTATCTTTGTCAGACCCTCCAAACCATCGCCTTTATTGCCCACCTCAAAGGCATGAACGTTTCGGGGCCCTTCCTGATTGTCACTCCACTCTCGACACTTGCGAACTGGGTTAGCGAGTTCCAGAGGTATTATGTCTTTCACAACTTATTTCCTTCTTGTTCCTCTTCGTCTAATCGTCTCTCATCATTCTCCATTTTTTCGTTCACTCATCTTATTCACCACCACGCCAGGTTCACCCCCACGATACCTGTGCTGCTCTTTCACGGCAACAAAGACGAACGTGCTCACATGATCAACCACAAACTTAAGAAGAACAAGGAGGCCACCTACGAGTTCCCCGTCGTCGTGACGAGCTACGAAATTGTCATGAACGACCGCAAGTATCTGCAGGTGTGCTGACTTACGGTGTTTTTATTTCCCGTGGCCTAGCCATACCGTTGAAATTAAAGGCCTTCGATGAGATCTCATTTCCCACCGTTATTTCGCCACATTGAAAGCGATACAATTGGAAGTACATTGTGGTTGACGAAGGCCATCGTATCAAGAATCTGAACTGCAAGCTTATCAAAGAGCTTAAGACATATAATTCAGCGAATAGATTACTGTTGACAGGGACACCATTGCAGGTATGTTTCTCTCTCTCACTAAACATTACCATTACATACGGCTATTACCGCTTTAAAGCCAACCATTGAAAATCATATGTATGTTGTTTCACTATGTCTGATTGCATCGTCACTCTAGAACAACCTCGCGGAACTCTGGAGTCTACTCAACTTCTTACTTCCAGATATTTTTGACGATCTGGACATGTTCCAATCTTGGTAAGGTTCTATACACACTTTCTTCATATTTTTATCCATATTTCTAATACTCCCTATTTCGGATCCCGCATTGCGAACCCTTCAAACACCACCCCACACAGGTTCGACTTTTCCGACCTGCACCAGAAGAGTGGGCAGGAGAGAATCATGCGTGAAGAAGACGAAAACCATATCGTATCAAGCTTACACATGATTTTGAAGCCGTTCCTGTTGAGGAGATTAAAGAATGACGGTAGGTGAAGGGAGGAGAACCTATTGTGAAGATTCTGTGATGAATCGTACATTCTTTGATCATCGATAGTTTTTGTGTTTCATCAATGAGTATGAAAATTTATATCTTTTTCTCTTTTTGTCTCGAAAGTCGAGCATGACCTGCCCAAAAAGAAAGAGTATCTACTGTATGCCCCCCTGACAAAAGCCCAAAAGGAGATCTATGACGCCATCCTAGACCGCAACATCCGCGGGTTCCTTATCGACAAGAAGGGCGGCGGCGAGAACCCAGAGACGACGGCGTTGAATGATGGCAAAGAAAATAATGAGAACGGGCAGAGTGGCAAGACGAAGGGGAAAACGAGGACGGCTGCGACAAACAGGGTCAATTATAAGGAGATGACAGACGCGGAGTGGTTCAAGATGGTGGAGAGTGATGAGCGCGTTGAAGAGGAAGTGGAGTACGTTCTCGATAATGAGGCGGTCGGGAGGGAGTACCAGAAGAGGAACGCTGGTACGTGATGGTTCTGGCTGTCATGTTTATATCTTGGTCTTCCACGTCGCCAAATTCACACCTCTTGTGCCATATTCTGCCACGTCCACAGTCAAGGCCGTCGGTAACCTCAAGCTCCAGAACCTCGTCATGCAATTGCGCAAGGTCTGCAACCATCCCTTCCTTTTTGACTGGCCCCTGGACCCAGCCACGAACGAACCAGTTGTGTCATCCGAACTCGTCAACCAGTCTGGCAAGATTATGATGATAGACCGCCTACTCCCGGCCCTCTTCGAGCGCGGCCACAAGGTGCTCATCTTCTCGCAGATGACAAAGATGCTTGACATTCTGCAGGACTGGGTCACTGTGATCAAGGGATGGAAGACGTGCCGCTTGGACGGTTCCGTGCCGCAGGAGGAAAGGAGGAAGCAGATCGCTGAGTTTAACGACCCCAAATCGGACTGTATGCTGTTTTTGTTGAGTACTAGGGCTGGTGGGCTGGGGATCAATTTGACCGCCGCGGATACGGTGGTGATTTTTGATAGTGATTGGGTGAGTCATTTTCTATTTAATTGCTCATTCGTTTTCCTTTTTTCTGCATTGACTGACCAATTTCTCGCTCTGACAGAACCCGCAAATGGACCTCCAGGCGCAGGACCGCGTCCACCGTATCGGACAGACCAAGCCTGTGCTTATTTATCGTCTTGTCATTGGTAACACGGTCGAAAGCAAAATCCTCGAGAAGGCGTCGGCGAAGAGGAGGTTGGAGAAATTGGTAATTCAGAAGGGTAAGTGTAATAGATATGCTTCCACTGATGGATATGAAGCATCGGCTTTTGCGAAATTTAAGTTTTATTCTCTCACACATATACTATTGGGATACGGTTCGACTTATCTCACCTTATCCAGGCAAGTTCAAAGTCCCCACGGCCGGCACGCAAGAGAGCCGTTCAACCTTGCTCGAGCTCGCCGAGATCCTGGCGTCGGAGGACGGCGAGAAGGTGCACGTGGCAACCGAGGGCGACCGCGTAATCTCGGATGATGACCTCGAAAAGCTACTCGATCGGTCTCCAACGGTCTTCGAGGCCCAAACCGTGAGTGCGCAGGGCGCATTTAGGGAGATTGAAGAGAGCGAGTTAAGGGATGTCAAGAGCGATGCCCTGGCGACGAGGACGTGAGGGATGCGGAATCAGTTGGCTTTGAATGGTGGGAGGGATCTCGAGATTGGGTTCCATGTACATTGTTATTTTTCTTCAGTACATATCTTCAGTACATATTGAATCTTTTGGGTTTGAGTTATTGGTTTCATTCGTGGCCTTGCTCTTTTTGCGACAATTGTTTGTAGTCCCTCTGGACTTGCTAGTTAGGAAAACGTAATAAAGAGTTGGAAACACGATTGCCATATACAACCTCGGCTTCCTTATTAGAAATTAAATTATATATTTTATATATTGAAAGTATATATTATAATATATATATAAAGTAATCTGATTTCGAAGAAATAACATTATACTCTAATACTGATAGTTATCCTAGTATTCTTGGTGAAGTTTCCTGGCAAGTTAGCGATCTTATATCTTATATTTCATATAGTCTGAGGTCTTGTATCTAATTTCTATAGTGGTGGTTCTTAACTAAGTGATTTGTATCTTTTTGTGATAATTTTCATAGCAGTAGTAGTTTGTATCTTAAGTTTTATAATGATTTTTGTATCAATTTTTAAGATGATAAGAATAATCTCTTAATTCTTGAAGGCAATGTATTTCTCTGTAAATTCTTTTTACTTCAAACTATCTGACTTAAGTTTATTCACTCTTGTCTTTGGGGGTATTTATACATATTTCTACTATGCCCTAGTAGTAAGGTCCAGATATACTATTGGTTTGCCAGTAGCAGTGTATTAGTGGTAAAGGCTATACTAATGGGGTAAGATTAGAACACTTTTATTCTGTACTGCTGGTAAAGAATATTTAGATAGTGGGGGGGGGGGGTTATTCTATATTTGGCTAAACTATAATATACTTATGTAGAGAGTAGTACTAACTAAATTGGGTAAGGCTGAAATATCTTTGTTCTGTTCTACTGGCAAAAAATATTGATCTTTGTCTTAAAAGGTATAGTATTCTTCACCAGTGATAAGTAAATTACCTTATTAAATTATAACTTCATCATACTACTCTTCAAAGAGAAGAAGTACTGGCCAAGAAGTAAGGGGATAGAATAGTGGCCAATCATCTTCAATGATATTTTCTAACCCTTGCATAGCTTGAAGGCAGACTGAAGACTGGTAGATTCTTTATCATTCTTCTTTTTGGGATTCATCAGTTTGGATATCTTGAGATACTATAATAGTTTTAATAGCAGAGTCTTGGTACTCCTCTTTTTCTTAGACAGGAGCTTCTGAGACTTCTTGGTTCAGTTTCTATACAATGTGATGTGACATATAACTGATGGGATAGTGGGTGGTTATGATAGCTCTTGCAGGTACTTTGACAGTAATGAGTAGTCCTTCAAAGATTTCCATGAAACTCATCAGATGATCTTGATGGTTGTCTCAGAGAGGAGTAGTATGGAAGCCTGGTAGAGTGAGTTCAGTTTGTTAACTTTCTACAATAATACAGTTGCTCCTGATGTAATCAGCAACTTTAGCTTCTATCTAATTGACTTCTTCAGTAGTGAGGCAGACTATATATACTGTAACGGTTCTAGTTTCTTAATGAGGAAGCGACTAATTCTGGTAATCCTAAGTAGCTCGAAGAGATACTAAGGGTTCAAGTGTTCTCGAAGGATTTCTGAGAGAAAATATTCTGAAGCTTTATTCATGAGAACAAAGGGGATATTTATACAAGATCTGAAAGAAGGATCCGGAAGGATCTGAGAAATCAAAGGAAAATGCCAAGAGGAAAGTTCTCGGCAAAGATGACAAATGATGACAAATAAAGTTCTACAAGTTTCCAGGACATTCAGTGACTAACTAAATAAGTACTAGTTAATGCTCGGCACCAAGAAGGGGATTTCTAAGTACGCGGAAAGTGCTGGAAGATTATAGAATATTCAAGAAAGACAGAGAAAAGAAATAAACTACGCTAAAATGTTACAAGTATTGTATATTCCAAATAGCATTTGTAAGTAGACATAGGTAGTATTAGGTATAATAAAGGCTGATTTCTCACTAGCATCTTAAGTGAGACCAATCTGATAGAAGCTTGAAAACAGATCTAAGATGGTGTAGTATTTGGCTTCACTTCTAAGAGTGGTAAGAATTTCTTGAATATTTGGCAAGAGCTGCTTATCTTTCTTGGTAATTATATTGAGCTTCCTGTAATCAATATAGAGTCTTGGAGCAAACTCTCCAGACTTACTTTCTTTCTTTGAGGTGAGGATAATAGGTGAAGCTCAGGGACTGATAGCTTGTTTGATGATTCTAGCTTCTTCCATTTTCTTGGATTCTGCTCATAGCTATTCTCTGTAGGCAGGTGGTATAGGTCTAGCTTTCTGATAGATGGGCTTGGTATCACCAGTATCAACTTTATAGTAATACTTGGATTCTTTATTATGGATGTCCCTGAAGTCTGTGGCAAGTACTCCTTCATTTTGGTATAGGATCTTAAGAAATTGTTCCTCTAGAGAAAAGTTTTCTCCAATAGTATATATGTACTTATTCTGGTCCTTATCTTTCTTGTACTTGAGTTTAGTAATCTTAGTAGTAGTATAGGCTCCTCTTTCAGTAGATTCAAAGTCTTGTTCTCCTCTCTTAGTCTTGTTGAGTTCAATGGCTTCAGTGATCTTGGGCTTCTTGACTTCATAGATCAGCATCTGGTCAATCCTGTCATGCTTCTTGACTTCAAATGGAGTGGTGGGGTTGTGATTCCTGACTATGAGAAAGATCTTACTAGTGTAATTAGGGTCAATTACTCCTCCTTCAACTGAGATTTCACTTTTGGCCAGACTGCTTCTGGTCTTGATAATTCCAGTATAGTTCTCTAGCAACTTGACTCCAATTCCAGTGTAGTGGTCTGTGGTTTAAGGATAGTATCTTAAATACTGACAAGGTCTATTTCTATGACTTCTTTAGTCTTGTATTCTGGGATCTTGACTTCAGGATAGAACTTCTTAACCTTGAGAGTGATATCTAGTTCTTGTTTCTCCTCATCTTCACTATCAGCTTGAAGCTCTGGAGGCTGGTCATCTTCTTCAGCTTTTCTTTTTGCTTCAGCAGCTTCTTGCTCATACTTTTATTAGTGGATTTTTCTGACTTCACTGATATAAGACCAGTAGTCATTCAGGTGTTTATAGCAGTACATCCTAGTACCATGGAGGTATCTTCCTTGAGAAGCATAGCCATCAATGATCTTGTTATACCACTGCTCATCTGTGAGCTTAGGTGTCTTGCTCTTGTTCTTATATACTGAGTGCATGAAGACTTCTGTATCTTCTTCATCTCCTTTCTTTATGTCTGATAGTACTCCTTTATAGACATTGATAGAGACTTGTACCTTTCTTCCTCTATAGTTAATCTACATCTTCTGAGCATTGAGGTCAATGATAGTCTTGGCCTTGTGAAGCCATTAGTTGCTAATGAGGATGTCATAGTTGGTGGCACTTGTAATAATCATATCTATTGAGATGATAGCTCCTCCTATCTTGATGGAGACTTCTTGGATCTTGCCTAGGAGAGTAGCTCATATATCATCTGCTGTGAATAGATCATTTTGGTGGACTCTTCAATATTCCAGCCTAGGTGCTCAATTGTCTTCTTGCTTATGAGACATCTTCCAGCATTAGTATCAATGATAGTATCAATAATATAATCTTCAATCTGATATAGAGTATAGGCTGATGTCTTGTACTGATCTTCAGATTCTTTACCTAAGTCTTTAGATTCTTCTTGTATATTGTGAACTTCTTCAATCTTGTACTCTTGGTTCTTGACAGTAGTTACAAGTCCTACTCTCAACTGCTGTCTGAAGGCAGGGACTTTGGCTAGTTGTCCAAAAGTAGTATTAACCTTCTGTTTCTTGAGATACTTATAGATATCATACTAGTGGATCCTAGTCTTGTGCAGCTTCTATTCTTTCTTACTTTCACTTTCTTCTGAGACTAGAGTAGTGCCTTCAATAATTTGATAGATAGCTTCATCTAACTCTATATCTTGATCAATCTCCTCAGATTGAGTCTTGCTTTGAATAGTGATAGCTGGGGTCTTCTTTGATCTTCCAACTGACTTACTGTTACTCTTCTTATCATAGAGCTTGGACTGGGTTCTGGTACCTTCAGTAACAGGGTAGAATTTAGACTCCTCCTAGTATTCTTCATCATCAGTATCACTAATCTCCTTGATGACTACTGTATTAGTTTATTCTTTAGTTCTGGTAGTATTACTTAATTGGGCTTTGTATCTTATTTTGGTCATGCAGCTCTTTATATAGTGGCCTTCTTCTTCACATCTAAAGCATGTGATATTGTATTCTTCTATAGCAACTGTAAATCTCTATACTGGTCTCCTGTTGGTACTTCAGACTTCTCTAACAATATCTCCAAGGTATGCAGTTATCTCAGTAAACTGCTTGGTGAGTTCCTCTACTGGATCAGCTTTAGCTATCTTAGGGGTAAGTGGGGATGGTTGTCTGTTTACAACTATAGTAGGTATGATACTAGTTGGCTTTGATAGCTCTATCTTAATGCTAGTTATTTTCTCCATTGAGTGTTTAGCAGAGTGTCTGGCAGTCTAATATCTCTGTACAAAGATCACTTTCTGATCAAGGGTCAGAGCAGCTGGGGTAGACTGGATTGCTAAGGCAATTTCAGAGTGAACTCCTTTAAGGAAGATTGAATCAGCTATTTGTTCCTTAAGGATATCATTATAGCCAGCCAAGACAATCTAGTAGCAGATTTGGGTATAGAATAAGTTGAGATCTTTACTGAGTCTCTAGCAGATATTATTGAGTTAATCCTTGAGAGCTTGCTTGATCTCTTCAGTATAGTATATAGTTCTGAGAAAGTTCTTCATATTGGCAAGTTTGACTGCACCAGTATCAACAATGGTGACTATATTAAACTTGTCTCTGATAGGTCCTCTGAGGCTAATAGATAGAAGGGCCAATTGTATATCTATGGCAAAGACTCATACAGTAGTAAATTGTTCAAAGTCTTTAATAAAGATCAGAATTGACTCTTCAGTAGTATATCCATAGAATGTAGAGAGATATATTTTCATTTTATCTTGAATTCTTACAGAGGTGGCTCTTGTAATCAGGGTAGTTGTTATAGTGGTTATTTATTTTTTAGCTTAAAAGTAAGGGATTTGTCTTGAATTACTAGCCAATGGGTACTAAGTTGTCATGTAGTAGTCACTGAGTCCTTCAAATATATCAGATTCTCTTCAAGATATATCTCTTAGACTAATCACAAGTTTTTTATAAGCAAGTTCTTATTGGAGTATCTTCCTAAGGTCTTATAGTCCTCAAACTTCTTATCTTTAAACTATCTTATTATATTTTAGATTACTTGTATAGAATTGAGTGTAAGTGAACTGGAACTGACTTTATTTCAAAGAAAATAAGAGAGATATTTATACAAAATATAATTCAATGATTGCTAAATTATAAAGCTAAATATAAATTCCAATAACCAAATAAAATACTAGAATACAGAAAACTATAGTTGTAAGTACAAATTTGAGTATCTGTATAAATAGTTGCACAAGTTTAGAATACTAGTAAATTTTAGTGGTATAGAAAAAGAGTTTTTGAAGATTCAGGTATCACAGAAAAAGAATACTAGTAGAACTCAGTTATACAGAAAAAGGATGCCAGAAGATTTCAGTGTTATTAAGAATCTTAGAGTATGGGTGGGAATGGTGGGTCATTGGCTTTTTGTATTTGAGGAGGGGCAGTGGTTGGGGTTGCGAGAGAAGGTGTTATGGTGGGAGGAGCTGTTGGGGGATCTGCTGACTAGATGGTGGGTGGGTTGGGGTCCTCAGGGGGGCAGATGTCGCAGTCTGGTGGTAAAGATCTGTGAGCAGAGTGATGGGAGGGTGGCGATGGTACTAGACAAAGTGGTCTTTTATTGAGAAGGGGTAG
>RBNI01001754.1:0-20968 GCA_003990745.1 Jimgerdemannia flammicorona | reverse complement strand
TTTCCTATCACTCACCGCCACCCCCCAACTCTCTGCCCCCTAGTTCACTGCCCCCCCCAGCTCATTTCCCAGTTCACCACTCTCTAGCTCATTATTTCCTAGCTACTTTCCAGCTCTTGACCTCTCACTCAAGCTCCCAGTCCCCACCATCATCAAATATTTGAAATGTCTAAAGATCAAGAAGTACATTTAGGAGAAATCTCAGAACCATCAGATGATATATTGGAGGATATATCAGAGGATATATCAGATATATATCTCCACCAGTTTGTTATTATCAACAAGTATGAGAATAAAAATAAAAACAAAACCTAGTGATAGCTGGGTGTAGAATCATGCCACAAAGGTAGTTTTATACATTATGCTAATGGTTGCATTCATAGGGGTAATTGGTCTCATCAGTCATAAGGGTGAGTGGTCAGTTGTAAGCAGTTGAGGTTCTAATATAGTCTCATATCTCTCTATTCAAATAGAATTTACAAAGTAAGCTTATCAGTTGCAATCATTGCATGACTTGGAGCTATATATCGAAGGATGGCAATATCAACAATCTTAAATAACATCTCTGGAAGCATCACAATACTATGCTCTTACCTCTCCAGTGTACTGAGAATCCTTGCTAGTCTAAGAAAGATGATATTATAAGTATAGATAGAATGGAATTTGAGAAGTACTTAGGAGATTATTAGAAAAATAATTCATTAAATTTTATTATTACAAATAGAAACACACTAGCAAGACTTTAAGTGATGAAAATTTCCATCAGTTAATTGCCAACTTTATTGTCACTGGATATCAGCCATTCTCCACTATCAAAAACACTAACTTCAAGTATCTCCTTTACATATTATACTCTAATCTGGCCCTTCCATTGGCTGATACAATTTCATGAATTATTCGAAAGGAATTTGAACTATTGCTGACTCAAGTGAAAGCAAGACTAATAGGGCTCAAGTTGAAGATATCACTTACACTTGATTGTTGGATATTGGATGTTAACATCAAGGTCTTCCTTGGAATAACAGCCCATTGGATTGACAGTGATTGGAAGATGCATGACATTATCTTAGACTTTGTGAATATCAGCGAAATAACACACATGGGTACCAATCTTGCGAAAAGTCTGGAGCTGATAATAGATGATTTATTGCCTAGTGACAATCAAATCATTGCTATTGTGTGTAACAATACCAGTAACAATGATACTCTGTTTGAGAATCTCCATCATCCACTTGCTCATATATGCTATTTTGAGTATATGTTGAATCTCATCATTCATGATGCTCTTGGTTCTCTTAGCAAGTCCATTAGAAAGCTATGAGAGTTGATAAAGAAGATCAAAAATTCAGTACAATGACAAGCACAACTGGTAAAGGTCTGTGAATCCTCCAGAATTTCCATTTTAAAGCCTCTCTTAGATATTATGATAAGATAGAGTTCTACATATGAAATATTAGTGCATGCTCTGGAGATTCATAAGGTAAGATTTTGAATCTATTTGTATAGATTTTGGAATACAATTCAGAAGTATTTTGGTACTAAATAAATTGATATTACATCCAAATAGGGCTTAAATATATTGTGTGCCATAGATAAGCAAATGAGTGATATATCTGAAGATGCATAGCAATAATTTGAATTGATTTGCTAATTTCTCAAGTCTTTTGCCAAAGTGACAACTGTGATGTCAGCTTCAAAGTATTCTACAATAGTGGCTGTTATCTCACTATTTAATTGGCTATGTGATCACCTCAAAGATGTCATTGATATATATCAAACTGGTGAACATTTTAATCAGATATATATATGATTTTGAAAGTAATTTTATTTGTAAATTTAGAAACTAATTTAGTAAGTAATTGGGAAGTAATATATATATATATTTTTTTTTTATAGATAATACTTACCACTACTGAGAATATATATACGAAACTTCTAAAGTATTACTGTAAGATGACACTATTATATAGCATAGCTTCAGCCTTAGATTCACATATCAACATGCATTATTTCCATCATGAGTAATGGAAAAAATCCTTAATTAATGAATGTAAGAATCAGATGGAACATATCTGGAAAAAGGAGTATAAGCTTATTAATGCTATCATTATACCCTCAATATCTCATGATGTCAATGATTTTATCAACTCAATATATGAGAAGAAACAGTATATTAATATAGATGATGAGCTTGAATAGTGGATGTTGTTTTTATGTTTTTTGGTTAGCTTGGTTAATTTTCACTCATATTTCTCTATTTCAGTTATTTGTCAGAGAATTCAGCTGATCCTCATATAGATATACTGGATTGGTGGTAGCAAAATTAGTCAGTATATCCTAATCTTTCATGAATGGCTCATGATTATCTTGCTATTTTGGTGACATCTGTTCCATCTGAACATATTTTTTCTATTGCTAGTGAGCTAGTAACTGAATGTTAAAACAGCTTGTGTGTAAATACAATTTGTGCATACATGTGTTTGGATTCTTGGTAGTCTTCAGATATTTTTTACTTCCAATTGCTCTGAATATTATCCAAATATTTTCCGAATCATTTTTTTAGGGCAGAGTTCAGAGAGTTGGATTCAGGGTCAGGTTCAGGAGTTGGGTTCAGGGTTGGGTTCAGGGGTTGGGTTCAGGTTTGGGTTAAGGGTAAATAACAGGTTAGGTGACATACATTTCTAGGTCAGGTTAAAGATGGGTTATATTTAATTCTGAGTCAGGTTAAAGATGGGTAATGTATTTTTCCAGATTAGGTTAAAGATGGGTGACATACAATTCTGGGTTGGGTTAAAGACAGGTGATGTATAATTCTGAGTCAGGTTAAAGATGGGTGACATATAATTCTGGGTTGGGTTAAAGATGAGTGATGTCTAATTCCAGGTTGGCTGTTTTATGGGTCAGGTTTTGGGTTAATCAGATTAGGTTTATGGAGCACTAATCTGGATGAATCAATTCAGATCAATCTGGATCAATCTAGATCAATCCAGATCAGATCACAAGATCAATCTGAGTTGATTTGAATCTATCATATGATGAATCTGAATCAAATCTCATCTGGATCAATTCCATCTATTTGGAGTACTACTTTCCAGATTCACCAGTAACTCTCTCTGTCTCTTGTATCCTTGAGACTTCTTCCACATCCTCTTATCAATACAGATATACTTCTCATCCACTATCTCCAGGTATATTGACTTCACATATACCTTTTAAGTCTTTACCCTCTGCTCTACTATATTGCTCAGCTTCTCTAGTACCTCTAACAAATCCTTCTTCTCCTCTTCCTCATTCCCCTTCACTCTCATCATCTTATATATGAAGGCCCTCCATACCATCACTAATAGTCAATTATGAGTCTTCCCAGTAGCCTCTCTCTTGGCCAGCTAAAGCCAGATATCTACATTCCCTGTCCTGAATAAAGTCTCTTCCCAGACCTAAAAACCAACATTGACCACCTCTCTATACTCAGTAATGACCTCCTCCACTCTCTTTCTTATCTCTAAAGCAGTCACTATGAGTACTCCTTTCACCAAAAGTTGTACCACCCTGGGGTCCCATCTCAAGTATTGTGCTATCAGAATACATATCTTCCCAATAGTCAGCTCTGTCTTCAGTATAGCCTCCAATGGCCCAGCCTTCTTGAAGTCCACCTTCATCTCTTTCAAACCACTCAGGAACTTCACAGATACTGTACCATCCATCTGCTTAGCAATTAGTCCTAAGACTATTTTTACCATCACTACTAAGTCCCAGAAGTACAGAGTGACTACAAACTCCAAGATTGACTTCTTGAGTAATAGGGTCACTACCAGGCTTATCACATTATCTGCCAGGTTCTCTATCCAGCTCCATCTTTCCAGCCCCTCTATCAGTAGTTACATCTAGATTTTTTTTCAGATCACCAGTCACTACTCTATTAGCAGTCATGCCCCTAGCTACTATACCACCAGCCCTTCTATCAGATACCCCCAAGGGAGTCCCTTCTGGCCCCCCAGTAGTAGCCTTCCCCTTACCACCCTGTAGCCATCCATCCAGTCTAGCTGACAGACCCTCCTACTTGACCTTCTCAGCAAAGCTCATCCAATTCCCATCTGGCTGTTTCTTGCCCCCTCCTCCACCACCACTGACCCTTCTTCTATTTCCCAAAGTGCTCAGCATCTCCAACTCTACTTCCTGATTCCTCCCCACATACTGTTAGCTGAATACACTGAGGCTATCCTGCCCAGTACACTCTATGAAACTCTGATTCGAGAATATATTCTTAAGACATTTCTCCAAAGAATAGTGTAAAAGTAAGTGATATATATTTATATAATGTGAGATATATCAGAAAGAGTTGGTGAGGGTCAATACAACCTTTAGCTAGTTGGTAGAAATACTCACATTTAGACAGCAAATAATATATAGACTTACTGAGACAACTAAGGAACAAGAATAGAAGATAACTGAGACTAATAATATTCAAGAAGATTCTGGAAAAGAGAGTAAAGATAATTGCAAGATATCTATCTATATAATCTGTCAAATCAAAGATAGAATCTTTGAGACCATCATTGATACTGGAGCAAAAAGATGCCTTCTCAGTAAGAAAGCAGCAGACTGCCTAGGTTGAGAGGTTGAAGAAGTAATCAAATTGGTATTTATCACAGTAGATAGTACAAGAACTATACCTCTAAGAAAGATCTGAGATATTCCCATCAAGTTTAGAGGAGCAACCATCTTAGTAGATATGATCATAATCAATACTACCAACTATGATATCCTCATCAGCAATCAGTAACTTCATAAAGTCAGAGCAATAATTGACCTCAATGTCCAGAAGATACAGATCATCTACCAAGGTCAGAAGATATGAATTCTCATCAATGTTAACAAAGAAGTACTGTCTGAAATAGAGAAAGAAGAAAGTGAGCAAAAAGAAATCTACATGATAACTGCTCAGAAAAGAAAAAGAAAGTTGGATAGATTAGTGAATAATAATAGTATAAAAGGATTATTAAAGAATATGCACTACAAGAAGTCTGCTCTCATAGAATCAAGATATACTATATGAAACACATTGACAATTTACTACTAGTATATTAGCAGAATTATGAAAATATATTATAAAAGAAGACAGAAGGCTTTTGAGAAATAAGCAAGATAAGAAAAGGAGAAGGAAGAGGATGATGAACTACTAACCCTCCTAGAGAACAGTGATGATAAAGAAGAAATCAAGGTCAAGATTTGAAAAATCTACTCTGATGCAGTTTTACCAGAATATAAGTCAGAGAATATAGCTGGAATAGATATCACTACAGTAGAGAAAACTGTACTAGAGCCCCAAATAATCACTCTGCTTGCAACTGGTTTGAAAATAACTATTCCAAAAGACTATATTGAGATCCTTAAGACAAGAAGCAGCCTAGCTAAGAGTGATATTACTATTGAAGAAGAAGTCATCAATTCAGACTATATTGGGGAAATACTACTTATTGCTAGAAACTATAACTCTATAATTCTATTTTTAATCAAGAAAAAGGACTAATTGGTACAGATATTGATCTTTCCAGTTCTTCAGCCAAAGATCATGGAAGTTAAAAAGTTGAAGAAAACAGATAGAGAAAGGAAAGAATTTAGATCTATTAGAAGAGAAGTATTTAGTAGTATTAAGATTATAGAACTAGATTATAAGAAGGAAGAAATTACAAATAAGCATAGCTATATCATCAGAAACAAATTTCTACTCAAGAAAGAACTTAAGAAGATACTTTATAAATTTAGAGATATTCTAGCCACAGACTTCAAGAATATCAAGGGAAAGATTCTACACTACTATCATAATATAGATATAGGAGATACTGAACCAATCTATCAAAAAGCAAGGTTAATTCTACTAGTCTATTATGAATGGCTCAGAGAAAAAATCAAGCAGATAGAAGAAGCTGGTATTATTAATGAAGTCAGCAGCCCTTAGGCTTCATCAGTTATATTGACCCTAAAGAAAGAAAGCAAACCAGGAGAATTTGCCCTAAGACTCTATACTGATTACAGAAAGCTCAACCTGGCTACAAAGAAGAATCACCAACTACTGCCCCTCATCAGTAATATTCTTGTAACTCTGAGAGATAGAGTACAGTACTATAGTATTTTAGATTTATACTCAGAATTCTACCAGATTGACCTCACTGAAGCAGCAAGTAAAAAATCAGCCTTCATTACCCCAGATAGAACCTATGTCTATCTGCAAATATCATTTGAAATATTCAATGCACCAGCAAGCTTTCAGCAAATGATAAATAAAAACTTTTACTATGATATAGAAAGATGGATGATAGTTTATATAGATGATATTATTATCTACAGCAAGACAGCTAAAGAACATCTGTAGTATATTCAGCAGATAATAGAAAAGCTAAGAAAGTATGGCCTGTACATCAAGTCTAAGAAGTGTAAGTTTGTAGAAATCAAGATTTCCTATCTTAGTTACATTATCAACTGAGATAGAACATATACAGACCTACTCAAGATTCAAGTAGTAGTAGTATACTTAAGGCCCACCACTATTACTAAAGCTCAAGCCTTTATAGGACTCATCTCTTATTACTGCAGATTTATCAAAGGATTCTCCAATATTATAAGTTCAATCTATAAACTCAATAAGAAAGATGTCAAGTTCCAATAAACTAGTAGACAATAAAAAGTATTTGATGAGTTCAAGATAAGGCTGACATAAGTATCCATTCTTAGAAGACTCAATTGGACTTAAGAATTCATCCTGCAGACAGATGCAAGTACTTAAAAACTAGGAGCCATCCTGGCCCAAAAGAAGATAAAGTAGAATATATCATTATATATCTCAGCCAAGGAATCTAAGAAGCTAAAAAGGAGTATAAATCCTATAAGTTGGAATATCTTATAGTTATCTGAGCTATAGAGAAGTTCTACTACTATCTTGCAAAAAGACACTTCACTATTCAGACAGACCACTCTGCTCTTACTTAACTGCTGATCACTGGACAATCTAAAGAAATCTATGCCAGATAGATTATGAAGTTGCAAGCCTATAACATAACTATTATATACCACTCTGGAAGAACCAATACTAATGCAGATACTCTCTCATGGATACCTCTAACTAATAAATCAATTATAAATAAGAAATTTTACTATAGAATTATCATCTATTTGGGATAGTAAAAGGTGCTCCAATATCTAGAAGAATGGATACAAATGATTATCAATAGAATATAGAAACAATTTAAGACCAATAAAGAAACACTAAAGAAAGGAAAGCTATTAGTCATACCTGAATATAAGAAGAAGCAAACAATGAAATCAGTATATAAACTCAGCTATTTAGGAGGAACAAATATCTATGATAAAGTAAGAAGAATAATATAGTGACCAGGAATAGAGAAAGATATTAGACAATTTGTTGAGACTTGTAACAAATATTAGAAATGGAAACAAGATCAGTAAAATCAGACCCCAGGATCAGCATACATAGAATCAGTATTCTTTATAAATATTACAATAGATGTAATTGACTCTCTATCCCTGACTTTGACTGATAACTAATACATCATTATCATCATAGATCTTTTTATGAAATAGATAGAGGAAAAATCTCTCAAAAAAGCCAATGCATAGTTAATTACTGATTTCTTCTATAAAGAAATCATTTGCCAATTCAAGACTCCAGCACAAGTAACTACAGATAGAGGAACAGAATTTATGAATCAGTTCTTTGAGATTCTCTATAAGAAGTATAAGATCCAGCATATTCAGACTATAGCCTGTTACTCTCAGAGAAATAGATAAGCAAAAAGAATAAACAAAACTCTCAAGAATATCATTGCTAGAATCTGCAATAACTATGAAAACTGAGATCACTATCTACCAATAGCATTATCTGCTCTTCAGGATATCTGATCACAAAGTACCCATTTTACCCTTTAAGAGATACTGTTTAGAGAAATACAGAGATATAGAGACTACACTAAATCAGGAAGAAGACTGAGAATTACATAACTAAAGTACAGATACTATAGTAGAACAATACAGAAAAGACTCACAAGCCTCTGGAGATTATCAAGATAGGAGATAAATTTCTGGTATATTAGAATATAGTAGAAGCTTCATGGTTATAAAAACTGAAGTCTAAGTGGAAAGGACCCTACTTTATACAAGATATAAAAGAAACCACCTTTTGGCTATAAAAACTCTCAGGTACAATTATCTCCACTATCATTTATCAAAACCAACTTAAGAAGTATTATAGCTAGTCAATAAAATATGACCACAGCCCTTAAGATCACAAGTACTGTACAATGAGCTATAAAAAGATAATGGTATACTACTGAGCTACCCACAATAGAGGAATCCTTCAATAGTATCCAAAGTATAGTACAGATATATCTGTCATAAATTTTATACTTCAAGGCTTACTAGAATTAGATAGAGCTTCAAGAATACTTCAAGTTAGAATAGCTACTGAATTTGCTGCTAAAGATGAGAAAAGAAGATTGGATTAGAGAGTACCAGCTCTCTCATACTCAAATCACTATTGCTAAATAAGTATATAAGTTATTTAAGAAGAATAAGCCAGCCCTAGCTCACTTTTGGGAAGTAATTCTAGGAGACTTTGCACAAGTCAGAAGACATTATTAAAAGAATGTAATAGCACAGATTATACAGTACAAAAAGATATAGCTTGTGGAGGCTTGGGAGTTTAAGTAAATAGAATGTTTCAGAGATGAATTATCTATTTAAAAGAAAGTTGTGATGGTTGATCTAAATTAGAAATATAAATTAGAAGAATAGATATTTGATTGCAGTATCTGAATCCAATTCCCAAATATAGTATAGCCTTACAAATAGCAGTCATATTTTACAAATATAGAAACTTTACAAATATAGAAATTCTATAGATGTAGAATCTTTATAATTATAGAGATTTCACAGATATAGAGAATCTATACTTATAGAAAATGACTTATAGAAAATATAATCATAACTTAGCCACCTTATAGCTAACAAACTTATATAAATATTCTCAGTATCTAGAGTGAATAAATCTCAGATTGAAATAGTTCAAAGTAAAGAGAAAGCAAAGAAACTAGTAAGCCTATAGGTAGATACACTTCAAACTCACCTATTCTTATATTCTAAGGACTCTGTAGAGTCAAAGAAGATCAAATTTTCAAGATATAGAAATCTAACATACTTACACAGTTATACATCTGCTATATTACAATATATATCTAGTATTATTATTTAGTATATATAATTTTGTTCATTAAATAGTAATTCTGAGCATATTTTGATATAAAAAATATATTAATTTATATAAATATTAAATAAAATAGTCTATCTACACAATATTGACTACTCTTTTTGATACTAGTTTTTATCAGCTTAATGACTATATTTATATATCAGGATCTAAGAGTGAGTCCTTATAGTATATATCTCTGTTTTTTTTTTTTTTTTTTTTTTTTTTTTTTTCTCAAATACTAGAGAATAACTTAGTAATCTTGTATAGATTATTTAACCATTAGTTGACAAATGGCTAAATTATTGATTTGTTATTGAAAATATTGATTTATTAAAAAAAATATATATATATAAGCCATAGGTTCAGATATACATATCTAGTATTCGAATTAATTTGAATTGAATCAAATTGAGAGTCTTTCAAATCAAATCAAATTGGAAATTTTCAATTTGAATAAAGTTCAAATTGAAGAATCAAATTTAAATCAAATTGAGGGTCCAATTTAAACTCTATTTTTCAAAATATAATATCACAATAAAAATATATCCAAATTTAACAATCTTTAGCTTATTAAATTTCTCTTATATTGTGATGAACCACCTGAATTATACCTTAGCCAGATGATGTGAACAATTAGCCAGATGACATGAATACCCAGTATAGTAACCAGCAACCATTACTGTAGAAACTATATAAATAGCCAGACTACCAGATAAGGTATATCTGTGTAGAATCTGCACACCTGTGCTGGACCTGCACACTTGTGCTGGACCTGCACAACTTGCCATAGATAGCAAATCTATAGTTAGCCACATAGTAACTGGATAGCAACCAACTTGTATAAATTACCCCAGAGACAAGAGTGAATAAACCTCAGTTCTGAAATACAAAGCAAAAGACAAGTCTGCCTACTATACTTCAAGAGATATGCCTATCAAAAGCCACTTGATCCTAAAGAAATTGGATTGCAACACTTAGGAGAAATGCCTGCTCTACAGCCACTACTAGGAGATTGTGAGCTTTGCCTCTTTCCCACTCCAGTCCACTTTCTGATATAAAGAATGAGTCTATTTTCAAGAGAAGTCTGCTACATTTTGGTTTGCTTGCCAGATAAGTCTGAAGACTTTTGCCCTTCCGCCGCATTCCCAGAGAGCCTGCCTTTCTTGCCACAAGCCAGTTTCTGATGCAACTTTGCAGTGGAGCCAGTCTATGATATAACCCCGCACAAACAAAGCCAGTCTTTGATGTAACTTGCCAAGAATCTATGCTATCATATTCCAAGTTGAAACCACTGTTTCCAAGTTATCCACATTCCCAGAAGCCCACCGATTCAGAAAGAATCCGCATCATCCAAGTAATATTCTCAGTTGAAGCCAAATCTGTGCCACCCAAGTTATTATTCCGATTCGCAATATCCGAGTTATTCATTATTCCCAGTGAGCCTAAGAAGAATCTATGCCATCTTCTATTTTCAAACTGCTGCTTTTGGAGAATCCGCACCAAATCGAGTTATCCGCCAGATCGCTGCCTTCCCAGTTGACCTGCATAAGGAAATCCATTCGTACTACACAAGATCATCATACAGAAATCACATAAGGAGAACCGCTGAATTGCCAGACTGTCACACATCAAGATCATCGTACTACACAAGATCGCCAGACCCAGAAATCACATACTTTTGGAAATTGTCTCACTATACAAATTGTGCCATTCCCAGTTGACCCAAGAAGGAAGTCCATTCACACACAAATCACTACTACACCCAGAGAACCATCCCAATAAGGAAACTGCTCACAGATATCCAGATTGACTATTATATCACTAAACACCAAAGACCTCAGGAAATCTTAGAACATTTTATTGCTTTTTGACAAAGTAACTGGGGGCTCAAGCCAAATCACATCAACCCCCAACCTTGTAATTTACCTCCATTGAGCCGGCACATTACATTTGGGGGCTCAACTGGGAAGATTTCAAAATCAATGTAACTTTTCAGCTCACAAGAACCCACAGTCAAACTGGATACATTTGACCCAACACCAACCTCTACTACCACAGGAGAACCAGTTATCACCAGTATCTGGATAGGAAGAGAAGTAATTACTTCAAGACTTGCCAATTACCCAGCATCAGAAGGATTCCAACCAGAACCAGAAGGCAGTACAGCCCGAAATCCCCAACCAGATCAATCAGATCAACCAGACAATACAGACAGCCCTGCTAGAGATTTTGGAGAACTTGCACAAGAACTAGAAGATCTTATTACACGAACCCAACACTTTACAGCCAGGCAACCCTCTCTAGCCCCACCAATCTCACCAATAGAACCCCTACCATAACCCCTTGAAGAACCAGAAGTAGCCCCTACAAGATTACCTAGGCCTATTCCACTCCACCCAAGGACCAGAACACCATCCTCAGGATACCCAAGCACCCCCATCTCCAGTGAAAGCTCAGAAAGTGAATCAGAATCTGAATCCAAATTTGAACCAGAATCAGAAGAAAGTGATGAAGAAATGGCCACTTCATTACCAACCTTTGCAGGATACCCAGAGGAAGACCCCAGAGAATTCCTTGATGGAATTGAAGGAATTGCAGCTTTGAAAAACCTCTCAGATGAAAGGAAAATCACCATCTACAAAGCCCAGCTCAGAGAACCAGCCAGAGGAATTTTCCATCGAACAGCAAACAACCAAGATTCAGAACTAGCAAGACAGATACAAGCAGCAATGTCTGATGAGCTAAATATGAGACCATGGTCCACTGGCTCATCAAAAAGTATGCAGGAAACGAAACCTGCCACAAGGCTCAGGAATCTATTATGGGGATGAAGATGAATCTTGGAGAATCACCCAGAGCCTTCTTCACAAGAATTCAGAAGAGAATGTATTCTGCTGAGTTCAATGCTACCAACCAAGACATCATAGGTCCAATGACCTTCATGAATGGAATTCCCCCAAACATTGCTCAGCATGTCCACACCCTAGGCATCAGAAGATCCGAGGAACAAGTAGATGCAGCCCAAGGATACTTTGATGTCAGACAAGGAACTACCTGGAGTGATCATGACAGAAAAGAAGAGAAGGAAGACATCCTGGTCAAAGCCCTACAAGGACTCCTTCAAGGACAAGAAAGATCCGAAGAAAGAAGGCCAGCCAAAGAGGGAAAGAAGGACAGAAGTGAAATCCAAGACCTTAGCTCCAAGTTGGACTGATTGGTTGGACAGATTGAAAAACTTACCACACATGAAAATCAGAGCTACCAGGACAACAGAGCATACCCATCACAGAGGAGCCAAGGTTATCCACCAAGAGATAACAGGAATTACCAGCAAGAAGAAAGAAGGTATCCTGCCCGAGACAGAGCCCAAGTCCAATGCTTCTACTGTGGACAATTCAGATACTATGCCACTGAATGTGATAATAAAAGAAGTGACTGAAGGGACTCAGAGCCACCGAACTGAAGGAATGACACTCAGTACAAGAAGACTGAAGCCCATCCTGTTGAAGATTTCGAAGAAGCAAGCAACAGTGAAGACTACAGTGACCTAGACTTATATCCCACCAAGGTTAGCACCCGAAAAACAGTTTACCCAGCAGAGAAAAGGAAGAGACCCATGGGAAGGCCATCCAGAAATGTCAGCAGAAGAATGATCCAGGAAGAAGATGAAGAGCATGAGGAGGAACAGGTAGACACACCCCCCTGAACCCTCTCACCATTTGTGCCTGAAACAAATGAGTTACCACCAGAAGATGAAGAAATGGAACAAGAAGAATGGGAACCTATTGCTCCAAAGCCCAAGAAGAAGTACACTCCAAAGACCATGCCTAGAGACATTTACAATGAAGCCTGGCAGAAGATTCAAGAAGCCAAGATGGAAGTCCCCCTCCTGCAGTTCTTGCAGCTGACACCAGCTGGAGTTCAAAACAAATTGCTGAGAACAACCAGGTCTAGTACTGGCTGAGTCCCAATCCCACAGCAAGAACCAGCTTCCATCTCTATTCAAGCAGCTGAGAGACATGTCAGCACCTACTTACATGGAGATATTGGAGGACAAAAAGCGAAAATCCTTATAGACACAGGAGTGGCTGTCTGTGTCATTGCCAAACGATTCTTGGACACCCTCCAATGGCCCATTGATGGACCATCCAACCTCAGCATCATAGTAGCAGATGGAGCCTGAACTCAACCTCTTGGAGAAGTATGAAACATCACCATTTCTCTGGGACATATTCAGTTCTCCATTCCCAAAGCTGTTGTCACAGAAGCTATCACCTATGACATGATCCTTGGCACCAACTGGATGAAGGAAATGAATGCAGTTGTTGATATCGGCCAACAAGTACTCAAGTTTGACTATCGAGGCAAGAAGTACAGAGTTAAGGTGACTAGCTATGAACAATCAAAAAAGAAGAAGAAGGTCACCATTCAGGAAGAGTATGCCAGTAGTGAAGAATCTACTACAGAAGAAGAGGAAGAATCTGAAGATGGAAATGATCCCAGACTCAATCCCCGAATCAACCTGGTGGATGACAGACCAGAAGACAATGTGTGGGCTAAGAATACCATCCCTATCACCATTGGAGCCATTGCAGGAGAAATCAAAGGATGCCCTACATGCCTTAAAAGACACAGGTGTCCCAAGCACTCCTCCAAGATTATGGGAACAAGGAAATCGCCTAGCACAGCCTGCCCAGAGTGCAGAAGAAAGAAGAAGAAATGCAGACATGTTCCAGAAACACCTGCAACTGAAGCTACAGAAGTACAAGTAATTTGGGGTCAAGAATCATCCGAGAAAGAAGAAACTTCTGACCAAGAAGTTCCTGAACAAGAAGCACCCAATGAAGAAGAGGTCCCCGAACTCATTCCCTGGGATGACCCTTGCTGGACACCACCTGAAGACAATGATCCTTGGAATATAGAAGAAGGACCCAGTACAATCACCATTATTCCCAAGAAAGAGACTCACCAAGAGAAAGCTTTTCAGCTAGGAAGATGTCTACACCAAATGATCTTCCATTCTCCCTGAGACTACTGCTATCAGTGTCATTTGTTGGATCAACAAGAAAGACAGAGACCCCAGAGACCAGAACCCCCAACTACTCTTGCACAGTCTACCACCTTTCAAGAAGTCACTACAAGGTTACAAAGTCGATTTAGGGGACAAGACTTCTTTACTCAAACAGAAATATACCTCTTGTCTACCCTTCCACCAACCTATGATCAAGATGGATATCGATTTCCAAGACAGCAAGAGATAAATAGCCAGGAACATCATTTCCAAGCAATGGGATATTGCAATCATGGGAAACACCCTGACTGCCGAGATTGCAGACATCAGAAGATTCATCTCAGCCATGATGTTGCAGTGCATACTTTGAAGAAAGGAGATGACTGAAGTCAGATCAGAAAAAGCCAGATTCGAAAAAGCCAGACCAAGAAACCAGGAAGAAGAATCCTCAAGATCTATGATTTGGAAGAAGATATCCTAGCTCTCATTAGACATACTACCCACCAAGGATGGGCAGAAGATGCTGCCAACTTCATGGAAGCCCTAGACCCTACAGGAAGAAGGGGAATTTATTACCTCTGAGACCCTTTTACTGGAGCCAGATGGCCACACCTCAACCTCAGAGCTTGGAGGCTCTCTGCTAGTGGAGCTTCAGCCCTAGGAAAGCTCGAACTCAGCAAGAATATTGCCCAGTATGTCCTGCTGCACCCAAAAGCCAAACCCCCGACCAAAGCCCACCCAGAAGATGTAGGATATGATCTTCACAGCCTGGAGGATGAATCTATCAAGCCTGGAAAGACCTTCATGGTCAGAACTAGACTAGCCATGCAGCCACCCCAAGGAGCTTATATTCAACTGACCTCAAGGTCTGGACTTGCCAGACAAGGGATAACTGTAGAAGGAGGAACTATTGACCCTAGATATACAGGCGAAATCAAGGTTATCCTACACAACAGCAGTACAGAATGGCACCAAATTATTAGAGGACAGAAGATTGCCCAAGCAGTCTTCATGAAGGTCAAGACCCCACAGTTACAGGAAGTTTCTGAACTAACTGAAGGAACAAGACAAGCAAAGGGATTTGGAAGTTTGGACAGGAAGGAGATATATCTCCTTCAAGTCAACCACCTCAAGAGGAATGTTCCCCAGCAAGTGTACTGGCAACCAATCAGACTGCACAAGAATCTCATCCTGGAGCCTGGAGAACAAACTACCTTCGAAATCTTTGCACCACCTGACCCCAGAAACCTCTTCTTTGAACTCAAAGAAGATATCCCACACCTGGACATAGAGGGACATACATTCCCTGACAAGATGAATCCAGTACACTCCCGAGAAACCAACCAAAGCTGGGAGACCATCATTTTGCCGAAAGGAACCATCATAGGACATCTGGTGCCTTTTCTCAACTGAACTCATAGGGAAGTTTATGAACTAAACCTATCAGGAAACAGCAAAAGGTCCCAGAAGAAAGGAAAGGCCCCTCTGTGACCCAGGAGACAGTGAAGCCTTCTACAAACATTGGAGAAGAATTGATATCTCAACAATAACAACAACTAGTAGAACTTCTCAACAAATATCAAGATATCTTTACCACCGATTATGGCAACCTGCCATATAATCCATCATATCACCACTGCATAAATACAGGAAGTGCAACACCCATCCAGCAGAAACCCTATAGAATACCCCATCACTTGAAAACATTCGAAAAGGAGCACATCCAAGAACTCTTAGACAATGGAGTCATCCAACCCTCTACCAGCCCCTGGGCCAGCCCTATACTTATTGTACCCAAGAAAGGAGGATGGAGACTCTGTGTGGATTACAGAAAACTCAATTCAGTTACCGAAAAGGATACTTATCCTTTGCCCAGAATTGATGACCTTTTGGATCAGTTACAAGATACCAGATACTTCAGCAGTATAGACCTCTTCACAGGGTTCCACAAGATCCCCATGGATCCCAAGGACATTTAAAAGACAGCCTTCCTTGCTCTAGGAAAACTGTTTGAGTACCTCCGAATGCCCTTTGGACTCTGCAATGCACCCCCCACCTTCCAGAGGATGATGAATTCAGTCTATGCCCCTTTGATTCACCACTGTCTGATTGTATACATGGATGATTCCAACATCTATTCAGTAAATTTCGAAGAACACCTGCACCACTTAGAGGAATTCTTCAAGCTCACCCGCAAAAACCACTTGAGACTAAATGCAAAGAAATGTTACTTTGGGAAACAGAAACTCGAATTCCTTGGATTCATAGTCTCAAAAGAAGGAACCCATGCAGACCCAAAGAAAACCGAGAAGATCAATAATTGGCCAGTACCCAAGACCCCAAAGGAGACACTATCATTTCTGATGCTAGTATCCTATTACAGAAGGTTTATTAAGAACTTTGCTCAAATTGCTGCCCCAATCCAAATCCTTCTCAAGAAAGGAGTACCATTTGAATGGACAGAATCACAAGGAAAAGCCTTCAAGGAACTCAAAAATCACATGACTACAGCACTAATCCTTATGCGCCCCAATCTACAGAAGCCATTCATCTTATATACAGATGCTTCTAAAGATGGCCTTGGAGCAGTTCTAGCCCAGGAAGGATCTGACCAATAGTACCATATGATAGCTTATGTAAGCAGAGCTACCAATCAGCAGCAGATGAACTACAGTAGTACCAAACTGGAATGCCTTGCAGTCATATGGGCAGTCACCCTATTCAAGCATTACCTCATCAGAAAAAGGTTCACCCTGATCACAGACCATGCAGCCCTCAAATGGTTATTCAACCGTAAGGAACTTACAGGAATCCTAGCCCACTGGATCCTTATCCTTCAGGATTACAAAATCACCATCATCCACAAAGTAGGGAAAGCTCACAACAATATTGATGTACTTTCCCGCCAGCCCCAATGAACCAGAAGAAGGGTGTCCTGAGGAACTACACTCTAAAGGAAGCTCCTCAGACCAATAAGGTACAAGAAGATCCAGATTCATCAAGAGAATCTTGTCCTGGCCAGACGATTGCTACAGGTCCATCAACTTCAGGCCCACTATGCAATTGGAGAACAATTGCAGAACCTCCCAGTCCCAGAACAAACATATATCAGAAATACTACAGGATTATCAAGAAGAGATGTCACTGCTGCCGACAGGCTCTACACCCTTTATAAGTGAAACCCTGCAGCTCTGATGCAAGCACAATTCTCCTGGTATGATACACGAGGAATGAACCTAGCCACCTACCTTAGCATTGTCAATACTGTTGAGATCTTATTCCCAGAACAAGAGGAGGAACCCTTGGAATGGAGTGACCATGGTACAGATAATGAAGATGATGGAACAGGTATTGATGCAGAAGATGCTTACCCACACTGGGATGATGACTAAAAGATAGTCTGGGGACAGACTATCCTTTAGTGGGGGCTGATGTGATGAACCAGGATGTACCACCTGAATTATATCTTAGCCAGATGATATGAACAATTAGTCAGATGACATGAATTCCCAGTATAGTAACCAGTAACCATTGCTGTGGAAACTGTATAAATAGCCAGACTACCAGATAAGGTATATCTGTGCAGGACCTGCACACCTGTGCTGGACCTGCACACTTGTGCTGGACCTGCACAACTTGCTATAGATAGCAAATCTATAGTTAGCCACATAGTAACTGGATAGCAACCAACTTGTATAAATTACCCCAGAGACAAGAGTGAATAAACCTCAGTTCCAAAATACAAAGCAAAAGACAAGTCTGCCTACTACACTTTGAGAGATACGCCTGCCAAAAGCCACTTGATCCTAAAGGAATTGGATTGCAACACTTAGGAGAAATGCCTGCTCTACAGCCACTACTAGGAGATTGTGAGCTTTGCCCCTTTCCCACTCCGGTCCACTTTCCAATACAAAGAATGAGTCCATTTTCAAGAGAAGTCCGCTACATTTTGGTTTGCTTGCCAGATAAGCCTGAAGACTTTTGCCCTTCCACCGCATTCTCAGAGAGCCCACCTTTCTTGCCACAAGCCAGTTTCTGATGCAACTTCACAGTGGAGCCAGTCTACGATGTAACCCCACACAAATGAAGTCAGTCTTTGACATAACTTGCCAAGAATCTGCGCCATCATATTCTGAGTTGAAACTGCTGTTCCCAAGTTATCCGCATTCCCAGAAGCCTACTGATTCAGGAAGAATCCACATCATCCGAGTAGTATTCCCAGTTGAAGCTGAATCCATGCCACCTGAGTTATTATTCCCAGAAAAGCCTGATTCGTGACATCCGAGTTATTCATTATTTCCAGTAAGCCTAAAAAGAATCCACACCATCTTCTATTCCCCAAACTGCCGCTTTTGGAGAATCCGCACCAAATTGAGTTATCCGCCAGATCGCCGCCTTCCCAGTTGACCCGCATAAGGAAATCCATTCATGCTACACAAGATCGTCATGCAGAAATCACATAAGGAGAACCGCTGAATTGCCAGACCATCATGCATCAAGATTGTCATGCTACACAAGATTGCCAGACCCAGAAATCACATACTTTTAGAAATTACCTTGTTACACAAATTATGCTATTCCTAGTTAACCCAAGAAGGAAGTCCATTCACACACAAATCACTGCTACACCCAGAGAACCATCCCAATAAGGAAACTGCTCACAGATATCCAGATTGACTATTATACCACTAAACACCAAAGACCTCAGGAAATCTTAGAACATTTTGTTGCTTTTTGACAAAGTAACTGGGGGCTCAAGCCAAATCACATCAACCCCCAACCTTGTAATTTGTCTCCATTGAGCCGGTACGTTACAATATTGAGAAATCTAATAAGCTAAATATTATTAAATTTGGATATATTTTATTAAGTTATTCAATTCATTGAGAGTACTAAATATATCAGACAGTTATTTGTCTTTAATAATAAAATAGAAATTTATGATATTTCAATTAATTAGTTATAAATAATCATTATAATCTATATATAGATTCAATCTCTTCTATAAGCCTTTTAGTTATCTAATAGTAATATATAATATAGATAATTAATAGTAAATCAATATACACTCTTATTTTATAACTTATAAATATTATTTTATTTTTTTCAATTTGATATCACTTTGATAATAATAGAGTATACTTTTTGCCCATTATATATTTTATCTGCTTCTCAGATCTTAAATATAAAACTACTATTCAAATATATACTCTAATTGTATAAGCAATTTTAATATCTCAAAGACAATTAATAGTAAAACAGATTTATCATTAGATTGTAACTAATTATATCTACAGATATACTATACTGTTCTGGTTATCTACTTTAAAGAAGAAGAGAGAAGTTACTTTGATAATACTAATTGAGTTAATATAATAGATTTCTATCTGATATATACTTTTAAATAATGATATCTTTATCTGAGTAGCATTTATGGGTAAAGGATATTTTTAGAACATAAGATCTGACTTTGAAGAGTAATTTATTCAAAACCTAATATTATATACTAATATTTATCAGAAAGACCAACTTAAGCAGCCTTTTTCTTTACTATTATACTAGTTATAAGGTTTTGATAAGTAATATTTTAAGTCTTCTTTCCTAGATTGGTTTGCTATATCTATTGTAAAATAGTGAGAGAGAGAATGATGATGAGTTATCTCTTTATTAGTATCAGATCAGTACTTTCTCTACCTTTTATAGTTTCTGATATCTCTGACTATATCTGAAATATATCTATTTTAGTATAGTATTTTCTTCTCTTCACTATCATCAATAAGGTATCATCTTAGTATATTATGAACTATATATAGAGTTAGCTAACCTTGAATGTCAAGTGTCAGTATAAGTTATCTACAGATTACTGATATCTATAGTAGAGATCTCTGAGCTTTGGCAAGCTTTCTGGTGAGTACAATTCTGATATAGATAACTGCTTTTTGGAAGGAGTCTAGATGAGAGGGGAGATGATCATTATAGATAGAAAGAAAGACAATTATAGTAAACCAGTAAAGTACTAGACTAGAGACAGTTATTAGAGCTAGAGTAGATCCTGTATTAGTGGGGTCTTCTGATTAATATCTAGTAATTAGATAGTATATAGGTATTACTCTAAGTAGCTCTTAGAAATATATGAGATTAGACTCTAGTTATTGAGAGTTGTTTGGAAGACCCAAGACTATCTAGATTAGATATCTTGGCTATATTTAACTAAAACTAGAAACTGATATAGTAATATAATCAAGATCTACAGACTTGAGTAATGGAGTATTGGAGATCTTTTCTTATCTTATATATAAGTTCTCTACTTATCTTATCAAAGAGAACCAGGCTCTGTCTACTGCTTAGTAACTTTTGGAGAGTTTTTTTTTTATCTATTACTTTACTTAGAGTAGTAGAGACTATATAAATTAGCTCAAATATAGCCTTATATATATTGAGATTTTGGATATGTTTCTTTGATCATAAGTATATAGTTATTTCTCTCTAATAGTAGAAAGAGTATAGTATACAGAATGAGGTATAGACTAATATAAGCCCTACTAATCTAGTATGATCAAACTACTAGACAATAGTTAGCTTAGGTTTATAGAGATACAATACTCAGTAGGAGGATGAAAGAGGATTTTGGTCTATATAGTCTAAGTTCTCTTCTAATAAAAATCTATTGAGAGAATATTTTCATTATAAAAAAA
>RBNI01001753.1:0-20968 GCA_003990745.1 Jimgerdemannia flammicorona | reverse complement strand
TTTTTTTTTTTTTTTTTTTTTTTTTTTTTTTTTTTTTTTTTTTTTTTTTTTTCCATTTTTTTTTTGTGGCATTTAATTTTTTCCCCCCCCCCCCCCCCCCCAAAAAAAAAGCTCGCAAACCATCTATCCTAGACATTACCGCAAAATACTCAAGCTCAGCCCGAAAGCTTCTGCGACCACAACCCAAGGAAGGCGACGTAATGCTCAAATACTCATAGACGGTCTCACGTTTATTTAATTCATAGGGTTGAATAATGACCAGTACTTGCCATTGTGTTTGTTGGTTAAAATTGAAAAAAAAGAACGTAAATTAAAATTCAACAAAGTTCAAACGCGCGATACGCTTGATACCTGTTGGGATTTGTCAATGTATAATACGTCATCATGTGGCTTATTCATACGTCATCGGTTACGCGTTATTTGTAATATCAAAACAACATTATGAGCCCCACCTACAATACCCCGTCGTTACGATGTCACATATGACGTCTCGTTTCATGGCTATACGAACGTTTGGAGCTATTACACTATAAAGTTTAACAGTAAGTATAATGATATTACAAGAGCTAAACGCGAAAACTATCCCTGAAAATCGCCGGACTACATTTTGCAATTGCCATAAATCCAAGTCAAAACCGTCCGCTGTTCCAACAGGAATGCCATCAGTGGCTCCGCTGAACAGTTGAACAGCGGAGATATTCACTTGGTAAACTGAAATACCAGCGGTGTCGCAAGGAGGTACTCCAATCCTTTCGACACTGGTAATGCCATGATTCGGAATACCTAGGCTTAGGCGTCCCCGTAGTTGGCACCATTTACACATTGGCACCATTGGGTTTGGCTTTGTACGTAAGTAGAGCAGTGCTAGTATCGCCATGGTACCCTTCGAACGACGACGAAACAACTTGACTGCCAGACAAATCTGGATGGTCGTCCGCGCAGAAAGAAACGCAGCTGGTGACGAGATTGTGTAAACTGCGAATGCTCTCGCTGTAGGTAACTTCAATAACCATGGTTGGGTACGCCAATCCCAATAAGTTACAGCCCTGGCCTGCCGTAGGTCGAGGTCAGGACTATACACACTGTTTGGACCCACAATGAAGTCCAACCGGGAACATGGGTCCAGGCCGTGACTTGCTATTGCTGAGTGCGGGTCGAATGGAACTTCAAAGGCAATAATTTTTCAATCATATAAACATATGATTATGAACCGGAAGCTTCGATCCATCCTCCCAAAACGTGAGGTAGCTCTCAAGGACACGTTTTCGGCGAGAGTGAACTCTTCTGGGTCGACTTCTGTGTTTTCGCCTTGATGGAATGCAAGAAAACGTTCCCTTGTTGAATCAAGGAGTTCTCGGGAAGCCGAAGCTTGGCCTTGCGGGTTGGTATTTCGGACGGATGGGATGAATTTGAGGCAGTTGTTGAGGAACACTTCTCGTGTATACACTTGCATGGCAACGTAAGGTTGATGATTCAAGCATTCGGCGCCATTGCCTTCCAAATCACGTCAGCAGGAGAACATTCTTCAGAGAGCATGGAAGGTTTATAATGTGATCAGAAAACTAACTTCAAATCAGTTATATAGTTGGTATATCAAAAATATCTCTTGAAGTTGCTATTAATATTATACAAAAATAGATATATATCACTTGTAGCTATTGTCAGTAAACCTGTTATTACACTGAGACCTAAGTTATAAAATTCTAGATCTAATGTTGGAATATTTTATATATAATTTATAACTTATATTATATAATATTAATTAAAGTATTAAATATATTAGAGAAATTTAATAATAATAATTATACTATAAATAGTACTTAAATTAAAAGCTAATTTAATTTAATTTGAAAGTATCATATAAATAATATAAAGAATATTTTTGATAAAGAACTATATAAAGCTTTAAATAGAGATTTTACATTATAATATTATA
The DNA here is from genome assembly GCA_003990745.1 of Jimgerdemannia flammicorona. Taxonomy (NCBI): domain Eukaryota; kingdom Fungi; phylum Mucoromycota; class Endogonomycetes; order Endogonales; family Endogonaceae; genus Jimgerdemannia; species Jimgerdemannia flammicorona. The sequence goes on along the minus strand of RBNI01001753.1, from coordinate 19,032 downwards.
AAAAATTATAAAGTATATATAATTTATTGTTATTATTATATATAAATAAAACTAGTAATTAATACTATAATAATAAATAATATTTAAAAAATATTTAGAAATATATAAATTATATAAATAATTTTATTATTTAAATTAATTTACTTATTATAAAAGATAAAAATCCATGAAACATTGAGTCTATTAAAAAAAAAATAATAATAATAAACAAAGTTTTTATTTTAACTTATAATTTATTTAAAATATAATATAGTTATTATATTTTAATATAAAAGAATAGTAAGCTTATAAATTAATTATACATAAATATACTTAATCTTTAGATATAATATTTTATAGACAAATTTATCTATAAAATTTTTTATATTTTTAAATTTTAAATATTTTTATTTTTTATAAATAAATTTACCTATAATATAGTTTAAGGGTTAGATAGACTCTATATTTTATAGATTTTTATTAGAAGAAAATCTAGACTATATAGATCAAAACTCCTCCTCACTCTCTCTTGAACATTATACTTCTATTAATCTAGACTTTATATATTATTCAGTAGCTCTACTATATCAGATACAGTAGAACTTAATAGTCTGTATCTCATTCTGTACACTATGTTCTCTTTATTACTAGAGGGAAAATGATCATATATTAATAATGAAAAACATATATCTGAAACTCTAATATATATATAAGACTATATTAGAGTTAGATAGCAAAGCCTCTGCTACTTTAAATAGAGTAATAGATAAAGAAAAAAATTCTCTAAAAGATATAGAACAGTAGGTAGAATCTAGTTCTCTTCAATAGAGTGAATGAAGGATATAAGAAAAGATCTTTAATATTCCACTACTTAAGTCTGTAGGCCTCAATTATATCTCTATATCAGCTCTTAGTTCCAGTTGAGTATAGTCTAAATATCTGATCTGAGTAGCCTTAGACTCTCTAACAATCTCAAATAACTAAAGTCTAATCTTATATATCACTAAGAGCTACTAAGAGTAATACTTACTATCTAATCTATATCAATCAGAAGGCTCTACTAATATAGTATTCATAATAACTCTGACAACTAATACTTCCAAACAAATTGAATTAATTCAAATTGAATTAAATTAAGAATTATTCAAATTAAATCAAATTAAGAATTTTGAATTTAAGTCTAATTCAATTTGATCAAATTAAATTAGAGTTCAATTTGATTTAAAATATTTATCTCAAATTCTAAATATAATAACTTAATAAAAATATGTCCAAATTTAATATTCTTTATTATATTAGATTTTTCATTATAAGGTATATTGAATAAGCTAAAATTTATTAAATTTGGATATATTTTGGTCAAGTTATTAAATTTTGAAAAATTAGATTCAAATTAAACTTTGAATTGAATTGAAATAAATTGACTCTTAATTCAATTTAATTCAATTTGTTCTAAGTACTACTGATAACTATCACCAGCTTAGTACTCAACTGGTCTACTGTAATTGTCCTTTTATCTATCTGTAATGATTATCTTCTCTCTCATTTCAATATGTACTATCTAAAAAAAAATTATCTACACCAGAACTATATTTACTGGAAAGCTTACCAAAGCTCAGAGAGCCTCATTATAGATACTGACAACCTACAAATAACCTATACTAGCACTTAATGTCCAAGATTAGCTAACTCTTTATATGTATAGTCTATAATATACCATAATAATATCTTATTAATAATAGCAAAAGGAAGAAGGTGCTATACTAAAACAAATATATCTCAGATATAGCTGAAGGTATCAGAAACTATGAAAAAGTAGAGAAAGCACCAATCTGATACTGATAAAGAGACAACTCATTACTATTGCCTCCCTCCCACTACTCTATAACAGATACAGTAAACCAACCTGAGATAAAAAAGATAAAAATTGGAGAAAGAGAACTTAGAAAGTTATTTACCAAAACCTTGTAACCAGTATTATAGCAGAGAAAGAGGTATTTGTATACATTATCTCATTAAGTTAATTTATAACTTATGTATATGGCTTATACATAACATCATTAATTGCCTATATTATCAATCATAGTATATAAAAATGTATAACTTGCATTATCACTCTTTGCTATTATCCTCTAACACCTTAGCCACAGGATTGTCCTATGCTTCATGCTTAATGCTTCATGCTTCTTTATAAATAGGCTTTATATTAACTTATGTTTGTATATCTATAAAAAATTATAATGATCAATGAGAATTAAGCAGCGACGAGCAGCCTCCAACGATGAGGATTCAGCAGCGACAAGCCTCCATCAACAGGAATTCAATCCTCTGGCGCACTGGTCTATCTTTTTGGAAAAATTAAAGCAAATGAAGCTGAGTACAGATGCAAGTTGAAACAAGCATTACTTGGACAGAACGAACTGAAAAAGCGGATGTGTGTGAGTCAATGAGAAAAAAAACATCGTGGGCCAATCAAGTTCATCCCGTGATGTAATCTCCGTCCATTATGTCATTACGTAGGCTTAATTTGATGTCAATTCCACGTTTTTGAGACTGTCCAATCCGGAGCCGTTCCCGTTTAGGCCTGATGAGGTTAATGACTCCGAAGCTTCTTAGTCTGCATTTCGGAAGTTTTTTATCTCATTGTTGCGTGTGTGTGTGGGGGGAGGGGAAGGTTGTTAAACGTTATTTGGTACAAACAACTCATATATTTCCGTAAATCCAAGGTGCAAACACACTGACGTGATATTGGTTTTCGCATTATGCATCCCAACACCTCTTCCATCAATTCATCGGCCCAGGCCGCCATCTCGCCCATTAAAATAATGCTCTTTACATCATCGTTGTCTCATGATTCTATATCCATCGCCCCTCCACATCCGAGCACCTGAAAATGTCGTGTATGTTTGACAATGTTATTTCCGCATTGTGCTCAGATAGCCAAAATTACAATAGAATCAATCGTTTCACATACAATTAAATATGATGCAGTAGCGAGTGACACATAACTTGATGGCGACATCACTCATCCTGCCATTCTAATACCCTAATCATCGCTCGCCTGTTTCACGATTATAATTCCATTCAACGCGCGTGAAATAAGGCGAAATGCCAAGGGGACACAACCACAGAGCGCTATATCGTTTCAGTAATGAAGCATAAGCATAAGACATTTTCAATACCCGATCGTTGTCTCTTCCAATGCCTTATTATGTAATTTTTGGCTAGTACACATATTGTTAATTAAGGCCATTGTCACCGAGATCAAATGTCCGGCGGCATAATTTTCGGTACCAAATGGATAAGCTCGATGTCAACGAGGTGACAGCACATTGTTACTCACTTAACGGACATTAAATTTTAGTGATTAAGTTTGTGTCTAGTTCCATTTTCGCCATCTTTCAGCAACTTGCTTTTGGGAGAGATCCTTTCTGCACGTTCGCTAGGGATATGGTGGGCAAAGAGAACACGGTGGGCAAAGAGAACACGGTGGGCAAAGAGAACACGGTGGGCAAAGAGAACATGGTGGGCAAAGAGAACATGGTGGGGCAAAGAGATGGGACGACGGTATCTTCGCGGACCCCAAGTGCGCGAAACACGGAACATTGTTGATCTGGTAGTCTCGATCTTCTTGCACCTCCTTCGCTATCGCAATTACGATCCCACGCCCTACCTTCTTTGACGGGCTATCGCCCTCCCCGTAGTATGGATGGTTCCATGCTCCCGACGTCTATTTCGGGCGCCGAAATTACATGATTACATTCGGTTTTCGCGGATCCATGGGAGTTCTTATATACGGTAGTACGGAACATATTGGGTTTTTGCGCGTGATTGTGTAAGGGTAGACCTGTCGTGTACTCTTTGTACATTTTAACAATGATATTTGTATTATTTATCTAGAGGCGTTCGGGTGCGTACGCCCCCGCTCTTTTGCCTTTGTGCAGTGGCTTTAAATTGAACTGCTGTTATGCGTCGAGGTTAGATTGTGAACCATCAAAAACCTCCGCCAGGCGGTCGATAATAGGAGCGAACATGATTCGGAGCACGAAATCTCATGCGTTAAAATGCTTTCTTGTACCACCGAAGCTTCGGTATATTACTATACCAAGGAAATGATATTAAACGAAGCACGGACGACGATTGGGGAATTCTGGTGCAAACATAATCAGGTATAGAAAAACATGAAGACAAGAGAGCGGGGAAAATACCGCACACACTTTCCCTTCCCGAATATGCGTCTCTGATATTGGGGGCACGTTTCAGCTGGCGATACATGAGCTCATAGCCAATCCAGCTTTTAGAACACTTAAAGTTTGAGTCACGACCACGCCCTTGGTGGCCCATGCCACAGGTTTGTCAACAAAACTCAATACATCAATTTTTCCGATTTACGAGTCCGAGGCCATTTACTTATTTTCCCGGGGATGGGCGGTCAGTCACATCTTTTTCTCTGACAGTTGCCAGGATAGGTTAGAAGCCCAATCAGCACGCGGGTTCCAGCGACTCGGAACGCCCAAGAAGGAAACCTACAGCAGATGCAATGTTTCACAGAAGCGGTCATTTGACAGCGAGATTATGGGCCAGATTCGGAGCTCGTCGCTCATCAAACGGCTTTAGGGTTCCGTTCACGTTGCGAAATGTTGTTTTCGATGGTGACCCTAGAGTCCCGATTCACTCCATGGATCCCATGCCTTCTATTTCTATTCCCCGCGCCTTCGCCTCCTTTTCATCCACGCCTCTTTCGTTGCTTCGCTTCCTTGTTCCTGCTTCCCCCTGTCCCCTGTCTCTCTCGTCGCACGAAAAATCATGGTCAAGGTTTCCTCCATCCTCATGGTCCTGGCTGTCGCTTTTATCGCGACAGAGGCCGTCGCTGCCGCCCCCGCCCACACTAACACCATGACGAAGAAGGTGGTCAAGCATCACAAGACCTCGCCCCACGCGAAGCACCCTGCGGTGGTTGTTCAGTCCAAGACTACCAAGAAAAAGGCGCCAAAAAAGACGACAAAGGAGGCGACAAAGACGACAAAGAAGGCGAAGAAGACGACCAAGAAGAAAAATTCGACCAAGAAGAAAATCGTCAAGAAACCCTCGAAAACCAAGCCCAAGTCAACCAAGAAGAAGAATAAGACTAAGAACAAGACCAAGGCCAACGATAACATCACCGAAATCCTCAAGCTTCACAACGATGCCCGTGCCAAGCATCAGGCCCCGGCGGTGACCTGGAACACCACGCTGGCGTCGTTCGCCCAGGAGTGGGCCAGTAAGTGCCACTGGCAGCACTCAGACAATGGCAAGTGGGCGGAGAACTTGGCCCTCGGGTTTGCCTCATGGGACGCCTCGATCGGGGTTTGGTACGGCGAGCAGTCCAAATACGACTACAACCACCCGGGCTTCTCTACCTCGACTGGCCACTTCACCCAAATTGTCTGGAAGAGCACCACTGAAATCGGCTGCGCCACCGCGAGCTGCCCCAACATCGGCGGCACTTTCTACATTTGCGAGTACAACCCTCCGGGTAAGTCTTGAGTGATCTGTTTGAAATTCTCGAGAGTGTATCTTTTACACTTGATATTCATCGGATCAAGTTTTTTTTTTTACCCTGCGTATCCGATCCTCATCGACCACACCCTTTCTTCCCATCATCTCCAGGCAACATGGTCAGCCAAGACAACGGCTACTTCATTGCCAACGTCCTCCCCCCCAAGTAATCAACCCATACACATTTAAAATTTGAATTATGAATATCTCAATGTAGACTATTTATTGTAGAAAGTCAAGTTTGCTCGCTGAGTATCCGCTCGAGAGAACCGTTGAAAAATGAAAATAAAACATTAGGAGAGTGCTGGACGCTTTTTGGTTCACAGCCCAAAAATATTACGAGGTTTCCGGCGAGAGTTGGTTGGGAATTTCGACGCTAGATAGACATAACCAAAAAAAAAAAAAAAAAAAAAAAAAAGCCACGCCATCAAAATCGATGCCCGCGGCTGATCTGTGCATCCAAGTGCGACAGGGATCAATGCCTCATCGTCCGATCATCCACTACGAAGCTAGCGGCCATCGCAAATCCAGCTAACGCAAACGATGAGTACCACATATGACTGTATTCGTGCGACGCGTCGAACTCAACACCGCCCAGGTACGCGCCACAGAAGGCGCCAATCTGGTGACCAACGAAGGTGATGGAGGTCAGTGTGCCGAGGTATCGGTGGCCAAAGATGGAGCCGACTAGAGCAGTCGTCACGGGGACGGTGGAGAGCCAGAGCGACTATGGATGGCGAAGGAAAGTGAGAGTGGATTGTTTGGGTTAGTCTTAGGTATGTGTGAAGGAGCTAATATTGATATGATAGACGCGACTAAGAATTTTCGGGAACTCGAATAACAACGATTCTCACCCCCATGATTACGGCAAACACGAATGTTGAAGCCAACGTCAGCGGCACGTACAAGAACGCAATCATGACGACTGCCCTGAGGAAGTAAATGGCGGCAAGAATGTACTTTGGCCGGATCCTTGTCTGCAACCAGCCGAAGAATATAGTTCCGCACATTGAGCCAAAGCCGATAACCGAGATCGTCCATGCTGGTGGTGTGTTTAACGAATTTATAGGTAAATATTCGGAACGAAGAAAAGCAATGTCAGAACGTATGCGTTTCTGGTAGATCGAAGATTTCGTACCTCCGATGGAAGAAGAAATGCCATGGTCAACCTAAGCAATGAAAACAAGAGATATTCAGAGCGTCAGACCCTCTCTTTCTTGTCATTATGTTTGATAAACAATGCTATCTGCTTACCAGATAAGCCGGCAGATGCGTCCCCAAGAAAGCGATATGGTATCCGCACACGGTGAAGCCGAGGCACACGAACCAGAAGGCCAGCGAGGTGAATGCCTCCTTCAGAGCCTCCTGAATTGTGGCGGGCTCAGGTCGGGTATATAATGCTATGGTGATCGTCCCGTCGTCCACGATATCCTCGGGCGCTGGAAGGTCATACGATGTCTCCCTCTTCTGCGCGGCGCCGTCGGTCGTTTCGATGTCTGCGGGCAGCGATTTTGATTTTTTTTCGACAGCGGTGTCGTCCGATGATGTGATGGGTGGTTTCGCAGGGATCGTTTGGAGGAAGATGGACAGGGGAGATGTTACAAGGAGCATGATTGCTGGAATGCGGTGAAGAGGGTTTGTCAGGACGAATCGGTGAGAAGCATTGCGCAAAAAAGGATGACAACAAAAGAAGGAAAGAGAGGAAAGGGGCTCATACTGAATGCGATCAAAGTCCACCTCCACCCAAACACTTCGATCATCCGACTAGCGATCGGCAAGAAACAGCATTGTCCAAAGCTACCCAACCCAGATACGATGCCGAACGCCACGCTCTGGGCCTTGCTCTTCAGAGGGTACCGTCTTCCAACGGCGGCGAGTACGATCGGAAACGAGTTACCGCCGGCGCCACCTCCGACAAGGATCCCTGTCGCGAAGATGAACAGGCCTGGCAAGGATCCGGACAGTGCCATGATGGTGCAGCCGAGGGCGTAGACGAGCGTTGTGATGAAAAGGGTCTTTCCGAACCCGAATTGCCTCTCTGTTGCAAAGGGAGTTGCAGAGGAGGTGGGGTTTATGAATATGAGTGAGGTTGTAGGAAACCATTGTGATCTCGTCATACAACGTCTGAAGTCAACATACCGGCTACGAAAGCTAGAAATGGCTGCGAAGCACCCCAGAATATTTGCAGCAAGGCAACGGCGGTCGAGAATGTTGCTCTATCCCATCCTGCGTAATAGTTAATATAATTGGAGATGAGATGCTGCAAGTTAAACCACGGTGAAATAGATCGGATGCATACCTGTTTCCTTGGTTATCGGAACCAAAAATATACCAAGCGACTGCCGAACCCCGAACGACGTCCACAACATCATACACCCGGCGATTGAGGACATGATCGGCGATTCGACCAGACGGACGAGCATGCCGCCGGGTCGGGGATTAAAGCGTTTCTCAGAGGCCATTTACGTCCGTCAGATCGATTTTTCAATATCAGAAATGTATAATGTACACTATGAACGTCTGCCGATCTTTATTCAACCTGATGCTTATGAAGGAAGGGAAAATTGGATCGCACGACGCAGTCAAACACGATGACGACACTATTTTAGACCAGATTACAAATCAAAAATGTGGCTCGAACTCCGAGAGGACGGAGTAGAGTTCCAAGAGCCTCGTGTTTCTTGTTCTCGCTCCATAAACAAAGAAATACCATAACACACCACCACAAGCAAACTCGCAAGCCGAGCTGCCGAACATACCTCCACAGAAAGACGCATGAAGCCTGGAATATGAAGTTTTCTTTTTTTTTTTTCTTAGGCAGACAGTTTGCAACTTGGTAGCGTTGAAGGGGGCGATGGCGAATTTACAGCTAGGCGGCCTCTATATTTCCATTATAATAAATACAAACAATCTGAGGATGGGTGGAGGCCCAGCCATTGACCTTCTATGATGAAAGAATGGTGCGGTAGTTACGGCTCTGACTGACCTTATTAACTTTGGTGTTCCGACCGACATGAAGAGAATGGCTGGACCCATATCGCCTTGTAGCAGCTGGCGCAGTTATAACGTCACTGTACCCCCATTCATTGAGGTGAGGTGTCGTGTGGGCTCGTATATACACGATAAACAAACTTGGAAAAGGTAGTCCTTTTTAAAGATATTTATTTATAAAAAATACAACGCCGTTGGCGCGCCGAGGGGTGCCGAGGGGTGCCGAAATATAAACACTAACGGTTGAAAAACACTGACAAATCTGAAGGCTATACTTATCTTTCATATTAGAGAACTCCGCAACCCAAGCTTCTAAACCACACCCAACTGTCGGTGGACCGAAGTCAGTTGACCCTTGTTGGATGTGGGAAACAGCCAAAAACCACTTCCGGTCCAAAGAAGCCAAACATTATTGACTATATCAGGTTTCAGCGTCTACATCATGATTTCAGCGTCTACATCATTGTTTCAGCGCTGCATCATTCATGGTTTCAGCGTCTACATCATTGGTTTCAGCGCCCACATCATGGTTTCAGCGCCTACATCATGGTTTCAGCGCCTACATCATGGTTTTATGCGGATTTTGAAGAGGCAAAATACTCTGAAGCGAAGCAGAACGAAGCAGGAAGGGAGGATTACGGCGGAACGGTGGATTCCGGCGGAACGGTGGGTTCCGGCGGAACTGTGGATTACGGCGGAACGGTGGATTCCGGCGGAACGGTGGGTTCCGGCGGAACTGTGGATTACGGCGGAACGGTGGAAGGGGACCACGGTGGATTATGGCAGCGAAATCCGTTTGTTTAAAGGCACTGAATTAACATTATTTAAGTTCATTGCGCCATCACGCCGTCGACGGGTTTCCACCGCGCACCACATGGCCTTCTAATTATTACACCTGCAGACACCGCGTTTGGAATGTCGCGACGTTCCAGGGCGGCCTCGTCGCTGTCGAGAACGTATGGTCATTGTGAATGATGGCTCAAACTGGCGCAGGCGGGACAGAAATGAGAATGTCTACGAGGTCGAGTCCACCAACATCGGGGAGTGAATTGCAGTATCGTGTTCGAACGGCAACAATAAAGCCACCCAACTTTGCGCGAGGCCTTTTTGTTCATAAAATTCCGTCTGAACAGCATGGAGCATAAAATGTTGGGTCTCGGTCAATAGGATTGAGTACGGTCCCATTCTCCATGGTTTTCAAGACGGCACGTATCGTCCCTTGATATGCTTTGTAATTCCAGTGAAAACCTTCTTCATTTTCATGCATTATTATTATATCCTCAAGTCGCTCGTGTACAGTTGCAGTAAAGGTGTGTGTGCTAACTTTACAATTCTTGCTAATTCCATATTCAGAATAGAAGAAAAAAAATGCGTAGTTAGGAATCGAACCTATTTAAGGCTTTACATAAAAGGAAAAAATGCGTAGTCTGGGAATCGAACCCAGGTCTCCCGCGTGGCAGGCGAGAATTATACCACTAAACCAACTACGCAGTCATATTGATGGCTCCACAATTAGAAATTATATATAAATCCTTTTGTAATTATTACACAATATCCCATTCAATAGAGAAGGGTAGCAGAACGGTCTATGGGAGATCTGACGATAAAAACATAGCGTCACAATCGCGTCCGGACCTTCCACCAACCATGACGGCAACCCATAGAACTTCGGCCAAAATTCGTATCGCCCCTGTAGATTACAAATCTTTGAACCCTCGCTCTGACTTCAACCAACAGTGCAGAAACGATGCCACGACCACAAATACACTATAGTAGTCAAGATCTCATGTAGCAAGATGCGAATTTGAATTCAGATAGCAAAGAACAAAAACTATGGCCAATTTACAAATATTGTATGTATCTCTCTAGAGGTAGTTGTATTTGCAGGTACAGAAAGTATCCAAAGCCAAGGTCATCTTTATAAGAGCCGCCCAATTGCAAGACTCAACTGTAACAAGGCTTCATTCCACTTCCCGAGAGCTGCCATTATTTTCGCAGGGTTGTTTGTTCCTCGGAACTCTCCCCTCAGCCTCTCCGGCTCATCATAAGGCCTTTCATTTCTCGCACTCACTCCTTCTCCAGACCTCTGAAGATTCCTCAATGTCGCGATATAGAATTCGATGGCTTGTGATATGTCCGGTTCGAAGAGCCAGTCTTGCAAATCCTTGAGCAGTTCGAGCAGTGGCATGAGGTGCGAATCGTAGAGAGGGCCGGCAAGCGTCATGTCTAGTGAGGACACCCTCTTTGGACGGATTCATGGCTAAAGTTTTAGGTCACGATAATGCGTGCGAAATATAAACCATTCATATGATAAGGTATTTACCTTGGCTCGACTAATATGTAGCAATTCTGCGACAAAGAGAATCATGCGTATGAGTTTGAACAAAATATACTGGAAGCAAAACCAGTTGGCTATGTTCATGAAATATCCGGCTGGCTTGTGCTGAGCATATATTTGCGTACGGGGCGTCATATAACGCGCGTTTTCCTCGAGTTCCTGTAGGGCGTTGAAGATCTGATCGATTTCACATCGTATCTCCTCGAAATCCTCCTGCAACGAGAAGGCATTTTGAATCATTGTGACCAAGATCCTATGCGGGACGGCTTCTCGACCCTCTTCACAGACCAGTTTGCATATGTTGTCAGCGTCATGGAGCTGGATACGCGCGGAGCTCATCAACTCCAAACCACGCCTGACGACGTCGCGAAATGGCTTGCGCTGATCGAGGATTCCCGCTTTTAAAGCGAGGGTCGCATTGCTTGGTGCATGGGCATAGACAGGATACAGGAGGGAATTGAAGATCTTGTTGGGCTCAGCTATACGGTTGACGAGCACACTGTAGTGGCGGTGGATGTTGGGGCGGGTCGAATTGGGTGACATGGGTTCGGGAATTGGAGAGACGAATTGAATACTCATGCTGGGGGAATGTCTTAATAGCAAATATCACGACCTAGAATCAAAGACCATCTGTAAATGTACGTAACTGACGGCTGTACAAGCCAGATTAATAGCTCTGTCTTGAGCTTGATCATGCATTGTATCAGTGTAAAGTGATTTATGTAAGGCATCAGCAATATGATGTCATCTATCGTATTGCTGGTACTATGTACTTGCGACTTTTTACCGTACAAATTGATAAAGATTGCAAGACTGGCAACTTTAGCAGCATAAGGCGAGCCAAACATTCTTCAGATCACCTCAAGCCTCCACCCACACTCGTCTCCTACTTATTTGGCGTAGAGTAAACTATCTCTCCCCCCCCACAAAAAAAAAAAAAAAAAAAAAAAAAAAAAAAAAAGGAATGGCTACTGAACACCTGCTCCAGCCGTTCCATTCCGACTCTGATCTAGAGCAGATTAACTTGTTAACTTGTGGGACAGAAAGTTGTCGGTATACGATGACTTATTCAAGAAACTGAAGATGTCGCCTGTTAATCCTTCCATCGCCATAAAATCCAAGACCAGCACACGTACTTCAAAGAAACTATCGAGAAGTTCCTCAACTTCGCGGAGCAAGTGGAGCACGTCAATGCCTTTGTCGAGTTGCTCGCGGCCCCGATGGCAGTGGATAAAGCCCAACGAAATTTTGCCTAGCTCATTCGCCAGTGCCAAAAACTGGAGCCCGACGCACGGGCTTTGGTGAAGAGTTTCGAAAAAATAGAGGGCGACCTATGCGATCTTCAGGAGGAGCTGAAGGCATTCACAACAAGAAGATCGCTGACGATCAATCAGAAGCAGTCGAGTCACATTGAAGCCAAAAACAATATTGTGCGGGACCATCGTGGCCGGAGTTTCGGTCGCGGTCACGACTCTACTTTTACCAGGAATTGAAGGAATTGCAGTTCTCGGCGGCATAGCTGTCGCAGGCATGGGAATTGCAGCATTGGTTAATATTGACGAGGAGACAGGTATACAAGAATTTCCGAGCACAAAGTTTCCGTTCCTAAGGCAGCATACACACTAATTTGCATCTTATGACATTAACGAACGACACCAGAACTGGCTCGTGAGATTGAGAAGATGAAGAATGCAGCCGAGAACACCGAGAAAGTCAACTAGAATATCTTGAACATCCGAGACACAATCTCTCTCTTGCGAGGAGAGCTCAGGCTTCCACGATCCGTTGAACAATTTTCCAGCATGAAGAGTGCTGAACCAGCAACCAAGCAAATGGCGCCTCTTGGCAGCACGGCGCGCTACAATGAATATTTCGATGAGTAATGGCGTTGCACCATATGTATTACTTTCATAGGATACGCTGCCAACGGAGTTGGCTTGTCTGAAAGAGTATAAATTTTTCAAAAATTATAACCTTTACGGGAGGGCGTAGAGAGCGAGAAAACTGATCGAGAGCGGTCTTAATCTTTGTCCACTTGTAGATTGGGCAAGGACGGATCAGGATTCGTTCTGACCCACGACAAACCAGCTTCCCACGCTCACTCTCCGGAAGATTCCTCAATGTTGCGATTTAGGATTCGCTGGCTTTGTGATGCATTGTAGATTCTTGTGGTCGTGTTCAGTAAAAATGGATCTCTATGCGAATTAATGGTGGGAAACGTCATATTTGTAATGAAGTTTTGAGTTGAATTTCTAGGATCAAATATTTCACCTTGGCTTGGAGAGTACAAATCCGCGATAGCAAACACCATGCAACTTAAACATATATTTCACCAAATCTTGGTGAGAAGGTACAAAGACCGGTCAGTGATGTTTATGAGATGGTTAGCGGGGCTCATCATAGCAGGTTTTAATACGGGGCAGCGTCGATAACCTGACCTAGTCCTGCAACGAGGATTCGGAGCATTGCAGTCCACATCCTGTGCGAGACGGCTCCTCTATCCTTCTTTCCCGAGGTTGGAACGAGAGTCGCCCTTGTTCGGTGCATAAGCATAGACCGGTACAGGTGGGAGTTGAAGAATTTAATGATTTGGGCTATTAGGCTGATAATTTCATTGTAGTGTGGATGCTGGGGATTAGAGCTCATGCTCGACAAAGTTACTTGATAACAAAATGAAAGAGGGTTGGAATTTCCTAGCTATTGCACGTACTAGACTCGGAGATCACAAGCTCTGTCATTAATAAATGCATATCACTCAACTTATGTCCTATTCAAGCCTGTCATTAATAGTTCTGTACGGAGCTTGACATTTATCAATATATATCGATTCCGGCCGCATCGGCAATATCTGGGCGTGGGAGGTAAGATAGTATATCAGCATCTTATTTATTTATTTTGATATCTTGATATTGATATTAATTACTCGCAGATACTTACCACTGAGCCAATGGATAGAATGACGCCAGAATAACGCCACGAGATATGGCGTCAGCCGACCTCGAACCCTCATCTCCATATAATTGCGCGCGATATCCTTCCTCTTAAACTATCATCCAATTCTCTGCAAAAACATGACCAATCTCTCCGTTGGCAACCCGATCCCGTCCAATACCGAACCTGGCCAAAATTCGCTTGACCTTTATGTGGAGCTGAAAAAGGTAGATTGCGGCGACGACTCTATAACAAATGAGATCCGAACCAACTACAAGAAATTCAAGGAGACGATCGGGAAGGTCCTTGACTTTTCCGCCGATTTCGCTGTCCAAGCAGACCACATCGATGACGTTATCAACTGGCTTGCGACCCCGGTGTCCGTCGTTAAAGCCCAACGATACTTCGGCTGGCTCATTCACCAGTGCCAGAATATGGAGGGCGACGCGCGGACTTTGATGGACAGTTTCGCAAGTATTAAGGATGGACTACGCCTCCTTGAGGGGAAAGTAAACAAATACATAATCAAAACGTCACAGGAAGAAACCAATATTCGTTCTTCTTTCTGGGCCTCTATGATGGCGATGGTCGAAAGGGTCGTCGAGCTCGTGACAGGCAAACCATGTATGCAAGAGTTTTCGAGCATACAGCTTCAAGTGTCAAATACGGCATACACTGATTCACATCTCTTAATATTAACGCATGGCGCCGGCACTAGCAGAGGTCGCCGTGAAGAAGAATAATATTGATTCTGCCGAGGATATCAAGTCAAGCATCTCGACAATCCGAGACAAAATATCGTCTGACGAAGTGTTCTGGTGCCATACATCGGCGAAGCTCAAAAAATTCCGTGAGTTCCTAGACATTTTTCAGCCGGAGGCGAACGAAACCAACCATCAAGATGTGATCTGTATCGATGAGAGGGAACTCAAGAGGGTGCTGTACAAATGGCACGAGCTAAAAAATGATATACTGGTTGCAAAGCAAAGCATCCAACAGTAGGCCGTCCGACTTGGCTAGTGATTATCTCACCCAGCTGTATCTCGCCAGAAATCGAATTGTACGAAAGTTGCATTTTTTTGTTTTTTGTTTTTTTTGTCTGAGATCCTCCTTTTTGTGCTCGAATAAATTCCAACCTCAGGTGCTTTGACTCTATATGCGTCTTGATTGTGAGGCTTCATACAAATTCGCATTCGCCGACTGCCTGAGGGCGCTGTATCATAAGGTGGGAAGAGAAGCTCCTTCATTGTGCGATCATTCCTCTTTTTTGATGGCACAAGTTAGATTATGATGGTAACGACTAATACTATACTTCCGAATCTAACTCCAGTCAGTCATCCGGCACTACCATCGACACAAATCTGGAGCTGCTTGATTCCATGGGTTTCAATCACATATCCATTTTGTTCGCCACCGTCGTTTTCTTTTTTTTTTTTTTTTTGCGTGAAAAATAAAAGATTCTGGTGCATGTGCCACTTAACTCCTTTGCCCAGCTCTTTGCGACACCCAGTCCCTCAACTGTTTTCTTGCAGAGTTTAAAAGGGGTAGTAGGAGAGGTGCGATCTATATTTTCCAGCTTTGCATTTCACAAAAGGTCCACACTTCCTATTGACCAATTTACATAATTTTCTGCACAAAATTCCATTCGTATGATGACTCCCAAACAGCGAACCGGCACTACAGAAGACGTTCTCCGTCAAAACTAAAACGCAGCAGGATTTCTGAACCTTGCTTGAGAGCCGTTAAAATTGTCCCGGGATTCGCACTTCTTTGAAATTTCTCTCCCGCCCCTTCTCCAGACCTCTCTTGAAGACTTTTCAGCGTTGCAATGTACAATTTCATGTGACGCGATAGGCGCAGGAGGATGTGTTGTAGGTCCTTGAGCTGTCTGAGCAGTGGCATTAGGTGGGAATCGCGGAGAGATCTAGCGTTGGCGGTTTCTGGACGAGAAGGCCGCGTTTCTGGAGACGGTGGTGGTGGTGGGACGATATATGTGAGGTGGCGCTTTAGTTGTGTGGATGGATGCAGCTCCAGAATAAAATATATATACGTGGATTCACCTTGACTGTCCACATATCCGTATGAAAATTTCTGGCGAAGAGTAGCCACACGATGCTTGATGGTTCTCCATACCCGTTTCATCAATCCCAGGGAGAAAATCCAGCAGTTGCGAATAGGCGATGACTTCTGTGTGGCCGGACAGCGTGCGACATGTTCGAGCGTGGCGACGATCTGATCTAGCCCATGCCGCACCTCTTCCAGCTCTTCCTTTAACTCGGAGGCATCGCGAATCATCGCGGCCCACCTTTGGTGTGGGACGCTCCATCGGCCCTCCGCACGAGCCCACTCGCACTCTTGGATCATTTCCTTGAGATGAATATGCGCCGTGCTCGCCGCTTTCAGCCCGCGTCTCACAATTTTGTTGCGGAAAGGCACGCGCTGCTCCAGGATCCCCGAAGCCAGGGCGAGGGTAAGTTTGTCCGGTGGACTGGCATAGACAGGGTACAGAAAGGAATCGAAAAGTTTGATGATCAAGGCGAGAAGGCTGAGAAACTCGTCGTATTCGGGGCTGATCGCGCGGACGGGTGGGTTGGGTAGGATTGGTTCGGGGATTTCGTCGTAAACTTGTATAGATAGGGATATGGATTGAGTGCTCATACTGGAAGCGCAAAACTTTGCATTGTTTCATGAAAAGAAGAGTTGGAGGTCTTATACCAAATGCAAACGCAACATTTAAAATCTGTGAGATCTGCTATTTGTACATGCACAAAGCGTGTGACAACATGATTCTCAGGCGCCAATGCATGCAGCCATCATTCTATGGCCACATAGGCTATTGACTTAAAAAAAATGATCGCAGTCAAGCTCAAGATTGTTATCAAACGAAATATCGTTGTGACAGTCTTAAATACGGACACCTCTCGTATATTAATATATATATCACTGCGATGGGCATACTACAACTCGGGCACCTACAGTATATCAATGATGGTGCAGACACGAACGAAGAATAGTTCCATAGCTTGCTTCAGGATTCCCCGCCTCATTTAAACGAGCACAATATCTTCACTCTCTGCTCACTGCAAAACGCCTCTTGCAAAACACCGACATGCAGTTTGATACTACCGTATTGACGCTACTCGAAATGCACTCACTTTATGGGGGATAAACCTCTCGGACTGCGTCGACCTTTTCAACAAACTGACGTCGCTACCATTTTTCGACTCTTCTATCACCGAGAAGATCGAGACTGAGAAAAAACGGTTCAAGGAAACGCTTAGTAAGCTGCTCGTTTTCGCGACATACTTTGCCGAGGAGGCAGACCACGTCCACGGCTTTCTCGCGGGTCCGAAATCGTTAGTCGAGGCGCAGCGTGAACTTCAAAGGCTTGTCCCGCATTGCGAGGAGATGAAAACTCAATCACTGGATATGATCAAGTGCTTCGATGAGGTCAAGGACGGCCTACGCGACCTCGACAAGACATCGATGAACATCAAGAAGACGGAGAAGAAAATCAAGGTCGTCCAGGCCATAACCGGTGTTTCCCGAGTCGCGACCGTCATCGGTGCGGTTTTGACGGCGATCGCCTGCAGTGCCGCAACCTATTGCAGCACCCGTCGTGTTCACTCAAGCGACTGGCTACATTGCGTCTTAAGTAATAAAATAGCGGACAGTAAGTAAGCATAATCATACAATTTTGCGGTCGAAGAAAGGCCCATAAAACTGATAATCGCATTTTCCAGTCCTCTCCACAAAGCTCGACAGCATGAACCTGGAACCAAGGAAACCAGTTTGGAGGTCTTGAAGATTTGTGACACTGTCGTTTTACGTCTCATTCTGGCGCGGCACGTCGACGTTATTCGATGGTGTCGTTCAACCTCTACAAGATTTCCAGAGGGAAGCTGCTGTCTCGTCCTGCGGCCAAATACTGGTAGACATTGACGTGGGCAACCTCCAGAGGATGCTGAGAAAATGGGAAAGGCTGTCTGCCAACATGCGCGTCGTGAAGGAAGGGGCCGAGCTGAATTACTCTCTACTTGATCGTATTGGTGGAGACAGGTAGAATCGGGTCGTCGATAGAATTGCATGAAGGTGTCCCCGGTCTGACACGCGAACAAGCTGTCAACAGGTTCTTTTACGGATGATGGATGTATGGGATTTCTTTGAGAGTAGTTCATAAACCCATTCGGTCCTAGTTTCCGGTTGCAACAACACTCGAAATTTTTGGTTGATCGGCATTTGTCGTTGTGCTATTTGATAATTGGTTTGATCCTCTTATATGCTTTGGCCCTCCTGTAAGCAGGACAGTATTGTATGCAGTGAAGGTTTGACACGGTAATCTGTGTCATGTGGAAGGTCTTAAATATGATCTACAAAGAAACCCCCCACCAGGATACTTTCCCATCACCTTGTATACCTCCGCCGCTCGGAAACCAAATCTGCTGCGGAATTCCGTGTGCGTATCCGAAAACAGGGTCTTGTGTGCATAAAAGGCGTTGTCGGTGAAATAAACAATGCTGCTGGACCAGATTTATTTTGGGACATGAACGTCACAGGGTCGAGCACTACGACTAAAACGCACAAGCCTAAATATGGAATATATTACATTAGACACGGTCAATACCACCCATCCTGGTAACTGTGTCATCTTTAGTTGCCACTATTACTGCCGTCGAGAATGCGTTTGCTAATGAATCCGGTGTAGTCCATCCCTCCACATACGCAACTCGCGTTGTCTACCGTCGAATCCGCAGCGGTTTCCGACGTCACGTGGCAATCATCGGATGTTTGCAAGCCTCCGCACAAACCACTGCAATAGTTCCGGAAATGTTGGCAGTAGCCCTCGCCCACATAGTTATGCAACGGAAGGCCCTTGATTGGTCCATGCGCGAAGGTGGGGATGGATGTGGCCTGCTTGAAGACGTATTCCGTGACGTCCGACGTGTCATGGTTGCCAAGGTCTTCCTTGCATTGAAGGGAAAAGACGCAGTTGCTCGTGGCCGAGCATGTGTTCACGCTCGCCGGATAGCTGTCGAAGCTACCTTGATCTTTGCAGAGGTATTGGAAGACATGGCAGAAATACGGGCACAGGTTGGTACAGTCTACGTGGTAGGATGTTGCAGGGGTATGGGTAGGGGCAGCGTTGGTAAGGATGGCGGGGAGGAGGATGGCAGCAAGGATTAAGGTGAAGCGGACGAGAAACATATTTAATTCGTGGATGACTCGGTGGGTGTTGGACGAGAAATTGGGGGGGG
>RBNI01001752.1:0-20971 GCA_003990745.1 Jimgerdemannia flammicorona | reverse complement strand
CACCAGCCACCGGGGGCCCACCTCAAAGATGCTCCACCAGTGTTCCACGAGCCCCACCCATATTGCAATGGCCCAACCAACCATCAGCCACTCATTCCCCACCCCCCCCACCAGCCTTGACTACAGTGCTGCCCACCACCCACCCACCTCAGGGTCAGGCACTGACACTCCCAACCTCTCCCCAACTATCTTCCAAAAGTTCTCCATACTCTTGCACTCCTCTAGCCAATGTTCAGAAGTCTGCACCACCCCTCCCTCCTGCTCTACATTATAACACTCCTCACAATCAAAGACCCCTCCATCCACCAGATGGCCTGCCCTAAAGTTTAACATCACATTTCGATGCAACAGCCTCCACCATGCTACCCAGAGTTTTGGCGGGAGCCACCTCGACACAACCTTGATCCATGATCAGACACCTGCCCAGTCCTATCTCTCCCCAATCCCAGCCCCCTGCCAGGTCTCTGGCCAAAGGTCCTGCCCCAGACCTCTAAGGCACTCCATGCCCTCCTTTAAGTGGAAGTCCTTGACCAGATTCCCTCCCAACAAGAGCCTGTCCCACCTCCACATTGCTGGACCCCAGTCCTCATCCCCTTCAGTATCTTGCCAATGGATCTCAATGTGATGGGCCCCATCTACCACTCTCTACCAAAATCCTTTGTATCTCATCTGCTGGCTACCATCCAAGGCCACCAAGGACAGTAGATCACCTGAGCCACCCCTTGGCGACACCCTTGCCTCCCACAAATACTGCATAAGGGGCACCCATTCTCCTCCTCTCAACTCACTGGCCCTCTTCATCCACCATATCCTCAAGCAGAGTAGCCTCTTGGGAAAGTCCACCAGACCAAGTCCTCCATGATCCACAGGAAGTGCTAGTACCTCCCAACCAATCTGACTCCAGCATCCAGCCCAGAGCCAAGAGCAGGCCAACTTGAGAAGCTTTTTAACCACCCACTTAGGGAAGTCCAAATGGTAGCCCAGATACCAAAGCTTCAGCATCCAGTACACATTCAGAACAGTTACCCTTCCTGCCAGCAATACCTGTCTACCACCCTAACTCGTCAGTACTTTCCTCCATTCTACTAGCTTGTGCTCCCACCACTCCTTGGGTAGTAAAGAGCCATATACTGAGAAATAGATACCCAAGTACCATACCACTCCTCCAGCTGGGACAATTGTTCCAATGATGTCCCCACCTATGACTCCTTCCCCAAGGACCAATGTCTCACACTTGTGCCAGTTGAGTTTCACTCCAGAACACCTCTCATACCACTCAACTGTCTCCTTGAGCATAGCCACATCTGCCACCAAGCCCAACTCAACCACTATATCATCTGCAAAGGCCCCCACCTTCCAATTGATGCCCAAGATATTCAGTCCACCAACTCTGTACCGGATCCAATCCAACAAAGGCTTCAGGGCGAAGGCATAAAGGATAGATGACAGTGGATCCCCCTGAGGCACCCCCCTCCCCAAGGGGAAAGAAGCCCCCCTGTATCTATTCACTAGAATCGCAGCCCTACTCCCTTCCAGTAATCCAATGAGTGACCGACAAATGCCCACTGGTACCCCAATATACTCCAGTACCTTCTCTAACCATACTCTCTGGACCCTATCAGAGGCCTTCTCCTGGTCCAGGAAGACCAAGCAGTCATTCACACCTGCAGTCCAAGTACCTTCAATGACACCATGAACCCATACTGTGCCATCCCAGATCAGTCGACCCCCCACAAAGCCTTGCTGCTCCTTCCCTAGCACCTGTTGAGCCACACTCTGCAGCCTTGCCATCAGGATTTTGGTGACCAGCTTGTGGTCCATATTCAGCAGCATAGTTGGCCTCCCTCCAATCCACTCCCCAGTACTGATGACCACATCATACATCAGCGACATCTCCTCCAGAGCCTCCTCTACTGATGCCATACATTTCCAAAAGTCCCAAGACAAACCATCCTCCCCAGGCGCTATTCCCAGGGTTGTTGATGCCAGAACTCGAAGGATCTCCTCTCCCAAAACTGGTTGGGCAAGATCCTCCAACCCTGCTGCAGGATTCAGGTGCCACTCTTCCAGATGCCGCTCAATGTCCTGTGCCACCTCCCCTCCCTCCTCTTCACTCCAGAGGTTACTCCAGCAAGTGCTCAGCTGGCCAAGGATCCCCTGCACACCTAATACCATCTCTCCCTCCTCATTAAGGACTCCTTCCCACCAGTGTCTTGCTCCCCTAGCATGAAGGAGATGGGACAAAAACCTTGTGGGCCTTTCTCCTTCCTCTAATCCCTGCCACCATAGCCTTGCCACCATGGCCTGAGCCTGCACCACTTTCTCCTTCCTTAACAAATCCTGCAGCTCCACCACTTCCAGCTTAGCCCACTTAGCCTTCCAGTCCAATACCTTCTTCTCCTCCAGTAGCCTAGCCCAATTCAGAAGTAGTCTTTCTAGTCTCCTAGATGCCCATTGGACTTGTCTCCTCCGCTGAGCACCTCGCTCCTTCCCCACTTCCCCCCAGTACCTCTGAGCTTCGGATTTCAGTCTATGCTACCTATCTCCAATCCCCATCCCTGCTCTCCTCCAGTTATTAACCTTGGATCATACCACCACCACCCATGCATTCCACAGGTCCATCTCATCCAGCAGTGAAGAGTTCAGATGCCAATATCCTGGCCCCTCTCTGCTCTCTCCAAACCCCCTGCCTCCCTGAATACCCCAGTGATCTGACCAAGGGCACCACTCAACCTCCATCATCTCCCAAACTGCATTACCCCAATACTCAGCAGTCAGAATCCAATCAATCCTAGTACTAAGTCCTCCCACCCAGTGAGTATATAGACATCGATCCCCATTCTGAAGTCGCATGGCATCCACCAGTGAGCTAAGTCTCTCCACCTCTTCCCAGTCCTCCAATCCCCCACTCCTTCCTGCCATACCCCATCCCCCATCAGTTCTGTCCAGCCTATTCTCCCATACCATATTAAAATCACCCCCCAGACAATCCACCCCAGCCTCAACCAAGAGCCCAGAATCCTGCAGATCTCCAATTCACACCACTCAGGTCCCCCTCTCAGCCGAGCAATAACAAGATCCCACCACAATTGAGTTCCATCCAGGCCTCTACCATGTCCCCCACACTAATCTACTACCCCAATGTCCAGTGTCCACAATGTCCCCTTTCCCCTTCCTAATCAGGATTCCTACTTTACTCTGCCAAACTGTCACCCCACCCCACTCTCTTGTCTATTCTAGGCCATCTTCCTTCCCCTCACACCATATATCTTGAAGTAAGAAGAGATCCACCTCCAGTTTCTTCAGCCATCCAAAAATCATACATCGCCTCTCAGTCCCCCTAAGTCCATTGATGTTCATTGAAAAAATGTTGGTTGTACTATTCATAGTGAAGTATTTGAGAGTGTTAATATCTCTACATCTACAATTCCATGCTTACTTCCTCTCCAGCCAGATCTAAGTTACATTCTGCCACAATCTCATCTTCCACATTTTGCTATTTGTCCAGAGCTACCAACAATTCCACACAGTCCTCACCATCCACTATCTCTATTGATGCCTGGTGCTCCTCGCATACCACCTGCCACTTTGCCAGTCCCTTCCATGGCCCCCACAGATAAGCTGCCCTTTCGTTGGCAATACCTAAGAGCATTGCCTCTCTTGCCTCGGTAACCTCATACTCCTCTGCCTCCAGAAGAGCTACCATCATCTCATCTCTCAACTTCCTCACGACCTCCTCCCCTCACAGCACTCACCCCCAGAAGTCCTCACTGATCACCTGGAAATCGATCTCTCTTAGTTCCTCAGCTGCCACATTTTGCAGCACCCTCAACAGCCACTTCTCCCCCCCAACTACCTCTGCTGCCTGTGCCAAATCTGCCTCTCCCTCCTTCCTCTCCTCAGTTCACACAGACTCATCCCAACCATCCTCTAATACATCCTCCAACTCCCCCTCTCCTACCTCGGGAACACCATACTGGATCTGATATCCATCTGCCATTGTCATGTCCACTACCACCTCCTCCGGCCCCTGTCCCCAACTCTCCTTCATCTTCCCCCCTTGCCACCCAGCCTCCACCCAGATGCTAGCACTCGCTCCAGCACCCTCCTCCATAGCCCCTGCCTTCTGACCCCCATCCAAACTGGCCAGCAAATCCTTCTGCAGCTGTCTCCCCTTTGCCTTCTCCCAGAGCACCTTGTCCATTCGCACCTTCTTGCCCACTACCATCCTAGTCTCATAAGCTCTCCAAGCCCTTTGCCTCCTCTCCACAGCCCCCGCTAGGTCCTCAAGCACCTCCAGCAGGTCCTCCTCATCTTCCTCTGACCCCTTCACTCTCGATACCTTGCACTCCACCAGGCCCCACTTCAGTACCACTGGCCAGTCCCTAGCCTTCCCAGTATTCTCTATCCCAAACAGCCTCAACTGGACATCCACATCTCCTGTCCTGAGCTCAGTCCCCTCCCACACCCTGAACCCAATGTTGACCACCTCGCTGTACTCCTTCACCACATCTGTGACCAGCTTCCTCGCCTCCTCCTTCTTCACCATCGGCATATCTGCAATCACCAGATGAACCACTTGGGGATCTCAATGCATATACCTCACCATTAGCACCAAAATCCCTCCAACCACCACACCCTTCTCCACTGCCTCCAGTAGCAAACCCTGCTCTTCAAACCCCACCTCGACTGCCTCCAGCTTCTTCAAGAACTTAACTGAGGCCACACCCTTCACCTCGCTAGCCAGCAGCCCCAGCACCATCTTAGCCATCACTACCAAGCCATGGAAGCACAGTGTGATGGTGAATTCTGATCTAGATTTTTTGAATAATGGGGCTGCCATGAGACCCGTCACACCATCAGTCAGGTCCCCAGGTCTTGCACCACTCCCCTGTCCAGGTCCCCCATCAGCCATCACATCTGGATTTTTTTCCAGATTGCCCATCACACTGCCATCAGCAGTCACTGCCTCAGCCACTACACCTCCAGCCCCACTATGCTGACCCCCCAGTGGAGAGGCCTCCTTGCTACTTGTGGTAGCAGACGTCTTCCCCAGCTCCAACCAGCCATCTAGCCCTGTCACCTGCTTTCCCATCCTGACTTTATCCACGAAGGTCATCCTCCCCCCCCCATGCAGCCTTGCACCTCCTCTGCCACCACCCCCAGCCCTGCGTCCCCTCATTAAAGTACTCAGTATGCTAATACCAGCATCTTGACCCCCCCCCACATATTGCCAGTCAAAGGCACTGGGGCCCCCTTGCCCAGTATGTTCACCAGAATGTATATTGCTCGCCATGTTGATAACACCAATACTTGAAGACATTGTCAAAAGTGTTGTCTGAAGTTTGTATCACCTGAATGTTATCAGAGAGAGCTGTCCTGGGGCATAGAGAAATACCATCATTGACAAAGGTCTCTGATGGCCAAGACAAGTGATGTATCCAGCATTGACATAAAGACCCTCTTTTGGTGATAGAACCCAGTGGGGAAGCCTTGAAGTTGGCAAAGGGGGGGTGAAGGAATGGGCCAGTGACCTGGCCAGCAGCAACTTCAGTAGAGATGTCATCCGTGATAGCCTTGGGAAATTCGTGAGCAGAGGGCAGGTTGTGGCAGGTTTGGGGCTGGTGAGGGTCTGTGAAGCCAATCCGGACCCCATGTTGGAGAGCAAAAAGGATGGTTGTCAGGAGATGCCAGTCCAGAAATTCATGAAATACAGATGCCCAGACATCGGCCCAGAGAGAAAAGTGGGGAAGAGGGAAAATGTTCAGGATATGTTGGACGGAAGAGTGTGGACCAGAGAGTGGAAAGGAAAAGGAGGTATTAGAGGGCCGAGGGGGCAGGGGGGGAGGACACTGCAACCAACACAGGGGGGTCAACCATCCCCCCAGGTGCATCCTATAAGGAGCAAGTAAAAGCTCCATGTTCTTGAGAATAATGGGAATACCTGTGGACATAAGGGCAAGGGTCGCATGTGCATCCCTTAGTATTCGGGTCAATGACACTATTGCGAAGGATGTGGTTATATGCCTGGCATGCATTCTTGGATGGGGGTGGCACTGTAGTAGGGGACTGAGGATGTTTTGTTGGTCGGGAAGGTCCTAAAGAGGGCACCACATAGTGCTGTGGTTGAGGGAGTAGGTACAGGGACATAAGCTCCCCATCACATGTAGCCTAGGCAGTGCAGGTTGATCGAGAGAGAGGGGCCGCAATTTGCCAAGTATGGAATTCAAGGTGATAATTGAGGAGGGCCTCCCATTGAAAGTCTGAATACAAGTAGATGAGGTCTGAGGGAGTTGGTGGGGGCAAGGGAAGTGTTGTCACTGCAGATGGCCCCAGTGGGCCAGGTGGAAAAGCAGGGCTGCCCCCAGAAAAGTTAACCGATGGCCAGACACCATCAAAGCCAGAGGGTGAAACTGCAGGTATGTCTGGCCAGTGCATCGGCCCTGGGCCCTGAGCGAAATGAGGTAAAGGCCCCAAGACTGGGTGACCAGATACATGGGCCGTACATCAGTGTACACATTCAGGGGGGGTCTGCGGCATGAAGAACTCCGTAAATGGCATCATAGATACACTTGTAGCTAAAACAGATAGGAGAGGAACAACTGGAATTGAAACAGGAACCGATGCAGGCACTGGAACTGAGACTGAAACAGGACCCGAAACAGGAACTGAAACAGGAGCCAAAGCACCCCAGCCTAAGACATTTACGCTGGGAATGGAAGTAGGTAGTAAATTAACACCAAAAGTGGAGACCGGCACTGTGAAACCCCCCAATCGGGGGGTAGAAGGAGGTGGGCCCTGAGAATAGGACACCTGGGGTGAGGGATCGGTGAGGATATTAAGATCTGAGGAAGGATCAACAGGGGGGAAGTCTGGCCCCCGGGATTTGTCCAAGCGGTGCCAAAGACGAGCAATGACCTGGTCTTGCTGTATGACGTAAGCCGCGAGGTCGCCATCTGATGGGTAGGGCATGGGGTCCAATACTGGTGTAAGGGCAGAGGGAGTTGCATAGCTGCTTCACTAAGAGTGGAACAGCGCTCCTGCAGATAGTGAAGTCTCACCACTTCAGTTTCGCTTCCTACCTCAGAGAATGTATCAATGGCATAGAGGATGGCCCATGAGGTCTCTTAACAAAGGACAAACATCAGACCCAGTAGAGTGGCAGCCAGGGAATTGGTTGCCAGCAGCCCAGCAAATGAGGCATGAATGGCAGGATAGAGGCATGAGTAATGAGAGACATGTATTAGTGAGCAAAGTCTGTGAAATTGCAAAGTAGTGTCTATGCATTTGAAGTGATAGCATAAGCAAAGCGAAAGTGACAGTAATAGGGGTTGACTATTTGTCTTGAATATATATATAATTGGGATTTTCTAGTTAGGTAATCGATGTGACTTGTCTTTAATGTGCTATCCCTTTTGGGATCCATTCAGTTGTAGAGAAATCAGCAATAATATGTCACATATAACAATGTTGGATGACAATATTTCCCAACTCGAATGACCTGATCCTTACAGATATATATTTCTGTATTTGAGGAAAAATGATCATTCATTTTAATGTGATGTATCACAGTTCTGCACAAATGTGAAAATTCAGGACTGATCATTATTATAACTTTTTATCATCAAATCCATTACTCTGAGCAGGCTTTGGGGGAATTCTTCCACTTTATTCAAAATTGAACAGCATTATATTTCATGATCTCAGATTTTCCAAAATATTTTTGAACTGTATGTCTGATATATCCAGTAATTGGGTCTTCCAGTAAGTGTTCTTGCCTTAATCGTAAATTCAATGATCCTTATCACCCTTGGAGTAATCCTTTAGAGGATATCCCTTGGCATTGCTCTTGGGAGGATATCCTCCCTTGGGGTAGTTCTTGAGAGGATATCCCTTGAGATACTCCTTAAGAGGATATCCCTTTGGGTAATCACCATCCTTGGAGTAACCCTTGGAGTAGTTGCCATCCTTAGGGTAACCCTTGGAGTGGTCGCCATCCTTGGGGCAACCCTTGGAGTGGTCACCATCCTTGGAGTAGTCCTTGGGGCCCTTTCCCTTATTCTTAAACTTGGCTGCAGCTTCAAAATCAAGAGATTCAATGGCGATCTCCTGGGCCTTGGCAGGATCAATGGACAGGGCTTCCATGCTCTTGAGGAGAGCGAGGCACAAAAATGTGAGCAGCAGGAGAGAGCAGAGAATATGCATTTTATAAAATAAGAATATTAAGTATTGTTTTGGCAAAAAGGTTGAAAAGATGTGGTAGTGGTGTGAGAGTGTTGATGGTGGTTGAAAGATGCTGAATCTCTTGGTTTATATTGTAACAGACCAAAATGTACCACTCGAATTATAACTTAGCTAGATGATGCAGACAATTAGCATACTTACTCAGCATGATGTGACTTCCAGTATATCATAATTACCTATATAATTAGCCAAGACACCAGATCAGAATTATTTACCTGTGTCCTGCGGACACACTCATGTCCTGCAGACACACTCATGTCCTGCAGACACACTTATGTCCTGTGGACACACTCATATCCTGTGGACACACTCATGACCTGTGGACATGCCTGTATCCAGAGGACACACCCAAACATTACCAGAGATAGCAAATCTATAGTTAGCCACATAGTAACCAGATAGCAACCAACTTGTATAAATTACCCTAGAGATAAGAGTGAATAAACCTCAGTCTGAAATTGAAGCAAAAGACAAGTCTACCTACCACACTTCAAGAGGAACTCTACAGCCATTGTTAGGAGATTGTGAGCTTATTTCCCCACTCTGGTCCACTTTCCGATACAAAGAATGAGTCCAAATTGAAGTGCAAACCAAAGAAGCCTCTAAAGATTGAGCATTGGTCCTCTTTTCTCACTCCGGTCCACTTTCTGATACAAAGAACAAGTCCATTTTTGGTATGCTTGCCAGATAAGCCTGAAGAACCCAAGTTTGCTGCCCAAGTTCAAGGAAGAACTTTGCTGCCTTTTGAGTTATTCGCTGTCTTCCCAGAAAGCCACCTTGCTTAAGCCAGTTTCTGATGCAACTTCGAAGTGGAGCCAGTCTATGACATAACTCCACATAAACAAAGCCAGTCTTTGATATAACTTTGCCAAGAGACCCTTTCCCAAAGAATGCCACCAGTTGTTCATATTCCCAGAGGAGCCCGATCTGGAAGAACTCATGCCATCCGAGTTATTCTCAGTTGAAGCTGCCGTTTTCAAGAAGTCTGCCGATTCAGAAGAATCCACATCATCTGTCATTTTCAAGTTATTCACATCCCCAGAAAACCCATACCATCTGAGTTATTTGTTGTTCCCAGTGAGTCTGAGTTATTAAATTACCCGCCACCAGGATAATTTCCAGTAAGAAGAATCTGCACCATCTTCTATTCCCAAACCGCTGCTTTTGGAGAATCTGCACCAAATCAAGTTATCCACCAAATTATCAGAATGTCCACATAAGGAATCCATCATACTACCCAAAGATTGCTGCCGCCAAAGAAAGAAACCACTAAATTGCCAGACCGTCACAAACAAGATCGTCATGCTATACAAATTCTGCCATTCCCAGTTGACCCAAGAAGGAAACCCATTCATATCAAATCATCGCTATGCCTGGAGAATCATCCTAATTAGGAAATTGACATACAAATCACTCACAGATATCTAGCTTTGACTATTATACCACTAAACACCAAGGACCTCAGGAAATCTTATTGCTTTTGACAAAGTAACTGGGGGCTCAAGCCAAACTACATCAACCCCCAACCTTACAATTTGCCTCCATTGAGCCAGGCACATTATATTTGGAGACTCAACTGAGAAGATTTCAAAATCAACATGACTTTTCAGCTCACAAGAACCCACAGTCACACTGGATACATTTGACCCAACACCAACCTCTGCCACCACAGGAGAACCAGTTATCACCAGCATCTGGACAGAAAGAGAAGTAATTACTTTAAGACTTGCCAATTACCCAGCATCAGAAGGATCCCAACCAGAACCAGAAGGCAGTACAGTCCGAAATCTCCAACCAGATCAACCAGACAATATAGACAGCCCTGCTAGAGATTTTGGAGAACTTGCACAAGAACTAGAAGATCTTATCACACAAACCCAACACTTTACAGCCCAACACCCCACACCAGTCCTACAAATCTCACCAATAGAACCCCTACCACAACCCCTTAGAGAACTGGAAGAAGCTTCTATAAAAATATCTAGGCCTATTTCACTCCATCCAAGGACCAGAACACCATCCTCAAGATACCCAAGCACCCCCATCTCCAGTGTCTGCTCAGAAAGTGAATCAGAATCTGAATCCGAACCTGAACCAGAATCAGAAGAAAGTGACAAAAAAATTGCCACTTCATTGCCAACCTTTGCAGGATACTCAGAGGAAGACCCCAGAGAATTCCTTGATGGAATTGAAGGAATTGCAGCCTTGAGGAATCTCTCAGATGAAAGAAAAATCGCCATCTACAAAGCTCAGCTCAGAGAACCAGCCAGAGGAATTTTCCATCGAACAGCAACTAACTGAGACTCAGAACTAGCAAGACAGATACAAGCAGCAATGTCTGATGAGCTAGAATATGAGGCCATGGTCCACTGGCTCATTGAAAAATATGCAGGAAACAAAACCCACCACAAGGCTCAGGAATCCATCATGGGGATGAAGATGAATCTTGGAGAATCACCCAGAGCCTTCTTCACAAGAATCCAGAAGAGAATGCATTCTACTGGGTTCAATGCCACCAACCAAGACATCATAGGTCCAATGACCTTCATGAATGGAATTCCCCCAAATATTGCTCAGCATGTCCACACTCTAGGCATCAGAAGGTCCGAGGAACAAGTAGATGCAGCCCAAGGATACTTTGATATCAGACAAGGAACTACCTGGAGTGATCATGACAGAAAAGAAGAAAAGGAAGACATCCTGGTCAAAGCCTTACAAGGACTCTTTCAAGGACAAGAAAGATCCAAAGAAAGAAGGCCAGCCAAAGAAGGAAAGAAGGACAGAAGCAAAATCCAAGACCTTAGCTCCAAGTTGGACCAATTGGTTGGACAGATTGAAAAACTCACCACATATGAAAATCGGAGCTACCAGGACAACAGAGCATATCCATCACAGAGGAGCCAAGGTTATCCACCAAGAGCTAATAGGAATTACCAGCAAGAAGAAAGAAGGTACCCTGCCTGAGACAGAGCCTAAGTCCAATGCTTCCACTGTGGACAATTTGGACACTATGCCACTAAATGTGACAACAAAAGAAGTGACCGAAGGGACTCAGAACCACCAAACCGAAGGAATGATACTCAGTACAAGAAGACTGAAGCCCATCCTGTCAAAGATTTTGAGGAAGCAAGCAACAATGAAGACTACAGTGACCTAGACTTATATCCTACCAAGGTTAGTACCTGAAAAACAGTCTACCCAGCAGAGAAAAGGAAGAGACCTGTAGGAAGGCCATCCAGAAATGTCAGCAGAAGAATGATTCAGGAAGAAGATGAAGAGCATGAGGAGGAACAGATAGAAACATCTCCCCAAACTCCCTCACCATTTGTGCCTGAAACAAATGAGCTGCCACCAGAAGATGAAGAAATGGAACAAGAAGAACAGGAACCCATACCCCTGAAGTCTAAGAAGAAGTACACTCTGAAGACCATGCTTAGAGATATTTACAATGAAGCCTGGCAGAAGATTCAAGAATCCAAGATAGAAGTCCCTCTCCTGCAGTTCTTGCAACTGACATCAGCTGGAGTCTGAAACAAATTACTGAGAACCACCAGGTCTAGCACTGGCCAAGTTCCAATCCCACAGTAAGAACCAGCTTCCATCCCTGTCCAAGCAGCTGAAAGACATGTCAGCACCTATTTACATAGAGATATTAGAGGACAAAAAGTGAAAATTCTTATAGATACAGGAGCAGCTATCTGTGTCATTGCCAAACGATTCTTGGACACCCTCCAATGGCCCATTGATGGACCATCCAACCTCAGCATCAGAGTAGCAGATGGAGCCCAAACTCAATCCCTTGGAGAAGTATGAAATATCACCATCTCTCTTGGACACATTCAGTTCTCCATCCCCAAAGCTGTTGTCACTGAAGCTGTCACCTATGATATGATTCTTGGCACCAACTAGATGAAGGAAATGAATGCAGTCATTGATATTGGCCAACAAGTACTCAAGTTTGACTACTGAGGCAAGAAGTATAGAGTTAAGGTGATTAGTTATGAGCAATCAAAGAAGAAGAAGAAGGTCACCATTCAAGAAGAATATGCCAGCAGTGAAGAGTCTACTACAGAAGAGAAAGAAGAATCTGAAGATGGAAATGATCCCAGACTCAATCCCCAAATTAACCTGGTGGATGACAGACCAGAAGACAATGTGTGGGCCAAGAATACCATCCCTATCACCATTGGAGCCATTGCAGGAGAAATCAAAGGATGCCCTACATGCCTCAAGAGACACAGGTGTCCCAAGCACTCCTCCAAGATTACAGGAACAAGGAAATCGCCTGGCACAGCCTGCCCAGAGTGCAGAAGAAAGAAAAAGAAATGCAGACATGTTCCAGAAACACCTGCAACTGAAGCTGCAGAAGTACAAGCAATTTGGGGTCAGGAATCATCCGAGAAGGAAGAAACTTCTGACCAAGAAGTCTCTGAACAAGAAGCACCTGAAGAGGAAGAAGTCCCTGAACTCATCCCCTGGGATAACCCTCACTGGACACCACCTGAAGACAATGACCCTTGGAATATAGAAGAAGGACCCAGTAGAATCACCATTATTCCCAAGAAAGAGACTCACCAAGAGAAAGCTTTTTGGCTAGAAAGATGTCCACACCAAATGGTCTTCCACTCTCCCCAAGACTACTACTATCAGTGTCATCTATTGGACCAATAAGAAAGACAGAGACCCCAGAGACCAGAACCCCCAACTACTCTTGCACAGTCTACCACCTTCCAAGAAGTCACTACAAGGTTACAAAGTTGATTTAGGGGACAAGGCTTCTTCACCCAAACAGAAATATACCCCCTGTCTACCCTTCCCCCAACCTATGATCAAGATAGGTACTGATTTCTAAGACAACAAGAGATAAATAGCTGAGAACATCATTTTTAAGCAATGGAATATTGCAACCATGGGAGACACCCTGACTGCTAAGATTGCAGACATCAGAAGATTCATCTCAGTCATGATGTTGCAGTGCATACTTTGAAGAAAGGAGATAACCGAAGCCAGATCTGAAAAAGCCAGATTCGAAAAAGCCAGACCAAGAAGCCAGGAAGAAGAATCCTCAAGATCTATGATTTGGGAGAAGATATCCTAGCTCTCATCAGACATGCTACCTGCCAGGGATGGGCAGAAGATGCTGCCAACTTCATGGAAGCCCTAGACCCTACAGGAAGAAGGGGAATTAATTACCTCCGAGACCCTTCTACTGGAGCCAGATGGCCACACCTCAACCTCAGAGCTTGGAGGCTCTCTGCTAGTAGAGCTTCAGCCCTAGGAAAACCCAAACTCAGCAAGGATATTGCCCAGTATGCCCTGCTGCACCCAAAGGCCAAACCCCCAACTAAAGCCCACCCAGAAGATGTGGGATATGATCTTCACAGCCTGGAGGATGAATCTATCAAGCCTGGAAAAACCTTCATGGTCAGAACTGGATTAGCCATACAGCCACCCCAAGGAGCTTATATTCAACTGACCTCAAGGTCTGGACTTGCCAGACAAGGGATAACTGTAGAAGGAGGAACCATTGACCCTGGATATACAGGCGAAATCAAGGTTATCCTACACAACAGTAGTGCAGAATGATACCAAATTATTAGAGGACAGAAGATTGCCCAAGCAGTCTTCATGAAGGTCAAGACCCCACAGTTACAGGAAGTTTCTGAACTAACTGAAGGAATAAGACAAGTGAAGGGATTTGGAAGTTCAGACAGAAAGGAGGTACATCTCCTTCAAGTCAACCACCTCAAGAGGAATGTCCCCCAGCAAGTGTACCGGCAACCAGTCAGACTGCACGAGAATCTCATCCTGGAGCCTGGAGAACAAACTACCTTCGAAATCTTTGCACCACCCAACCCCAGAAACCTCTTCTTTGAACCCAAGGAAGATATCCCACACCTGGACATAGAAGGATATACATTCCCTGACAAGATGAATCCAGTACACTCCCGAGGAACCAACCAAAGTTGGGAGACCATCATCTTGCTGAAAGGAACCATCATAGGACATCTGGTGCCTTTTCTCAACCAAACTCATAGAGAAGTTTATGAACTAAACCTATTGAGAAATGGCAAAAGGTCCCAGAAGAAAGGAAAGGCCCCTCTGCGACCCAGGAGACAGTGAAGCCTTCCACCAATATTGGAGAAGAATTGACACCTCAACAACAACAACAACTAGTAGAATTACTCAACAAATATCAAGATATCTTCACCACCGATTATGGCAACCTGCCATACAATCCATTATACCACTACAGCATAAATACAGGAAATGCAACACCCATCTGGCAGAAACCCTATAGAATACCTCATCACTTGGAAACATTCGAAAAGGAGCACATTCAAGAACTCTTAGACAATGGAGTTATCTGACCTTCTACCAGCCCCTGGGCCAGTCCTATACTTATCATACCAAAGAAAGGAGGATGGAGACTCTGTGTGAATTACAGAAAACTCAATTCAGTCAACAAAAAGGATGCCTATCCTTTGCCCAGAATTGATGACCTTTTGGATCAGTTACAAGATGCCAGATACTTCAGCAGTATAGACCTCTTCACAGGATTCCATGAGATTCCCATAGACCCTAAGAACATTCAAAAGACAGCCTTCCTTGCTCTAGGAAAACTGTTTGAGTACTTCTGAATGCCCTTTGGACTTTGCAATGCACCCCCCACCTTCCAGAGGATGATGAATTCAGTCTATGCCTCTTTGATTCACCACTGCCTAATTATATATATGGATGATTCCAACATCTATTCAGCAAATTTCAAAGAACACCTGCACTACCTAGAGGAATTCTTCAAGCTCACCCGCAAAAACCACTTGAGACTAAATGTAAAGAAATGCTACTTCAGGAAACAGAAACTCAAATTCCTTGGATTTATAGTCTCAAAAGAAGGAACCCATGCAGACCCAAAGAAACCTGAGAAGATCAACAATTGGCCAGTACCCAAGACCCCAAAGGAGACACTATCATTTCTGATGCTAGTATCCTATTACAGAAGGTTTATCAAGAACTTTGCTCAAATCACTGCCCCAATCCAGATCCTTCTCAAGAAAGAAGTACCATTCAAATGGACAGAATCACAAGAAAAAGCCTTCAAGGAACTCAAAAATTGCAAGACTACAGCACCAATCCTTGTGCGCCCCAATCTACAGAAGCCATTCATCTTGTATACAGATGCTTCTAAAGATGGTCTCAGAGCAGTTCTAGCCCAAGAGGGACCCAATCAACAGCACCATGTGATAGCTTATGCAAGCAGAGCTACCAATCAGCAGCAGATGAGCTATGGTAGCACCAAACTGGAATGCCTTGCAGTCATATGGGCAGTCACCCTGTTCAAGCATTACCTCATTGGAAAAAGATTCACCTTGATCACAGACCATGCAGCCCTCAAATGGTTATTCAACTGCAAGGAACCAACCGGAATCCTAGCCCACTGGATTCTTATCCTTCAGGATTACAAAATTACCATCATCCACAAAGTAGGGAAAGCTCACAACAATGTTGATGTACTTTCCCACCAGCCTCAATGAACCAGAAGAAGGGTGTCCTGAGGAACTACACCCTAAAGGAAGCTCCTCAGACCATCAAGACACAAGAAGATCTCATCCGAAAAGAACATCAGAAAGCCCATCAAGGACAGACAAGCACAGAAGACAAGATTCGAAAACTGTATCAACATTGGCCCCACCTCAGAATTCAAGTCCAAGACATCATCCAGAAATGTGACACTTGCCAGAAGTACCAAGGAAAGAGGAACTATCAAGCCCCTTTGCAACTGATTCCCCCACTCACTCACATCTTTCAGAGATGGGGAGTAGATGTAATCAGACCTCTACCAGTTACACCAAGAAGAAATAAATATATCCTTGTATTTGTAGAACATCTGACCAAGTGGCCCGAGGCTTTCCCAATGGAAATCGCAGATGCCTTAACTATTGTAGGCCTCCTCCATGGACTCACACTCAGATATGGACCCCCAGAAGAACTCATCTCTGACCAAGGCACAGAATTCATCAATAACATAATCACAAGTTATACCTGAATTCACAAGATTCACCTCAAAAGGACCACATCATACCACCCCCAGACCAATGGCATGATAGAGAGAATGAACCAGACCATCAAGAAAGGACTTGCCTGAGTCAATTCTACTAATTGAGACCTCTGCTTACCTGAGATCTTATGGGAAATTCGGAACACCCCTGCTGCCTCCACTAAACAAAAGCCATTCGAAATGATGTTTGCTAAGAGAACCAGAACTGCTGACCATGAGAATCTTAGGGACCTCCTCAAGAAGGCAGAACAGTTATGTAATCAAGCCTGAGGACAGATTATCAAAGCCCAAGAAAGACAAAAGAAGTACTATAACCAGAAACAGAAGGATTAGGAGATCAAGATTGGAGATCAAGTACTAGTTTGGAGAAGCATGATTGAAACAAATTTTGCCGCCAAACTGGAACCCAAATGGAAAGGACCTTATCTTGTATACAATATCAGAGGGACCAGCATTCATTTAAGAAGCATGGATGGACAAACCCTTAGAACACCAGTATACATCAACTGCCTCAAAATATATCTCTTCTCATACCATAAACCAGAGAATTGACAACCACCTCCAAACTCTTGTCCTCAGTTCCCTCCAAGCCCTACCAGTTCCCCTACCTCAGTTCCAGGAACTCAATGGAACATATCTTCAGAAAATCTGAGTTCATCAAGAGAACCTCGCCTTGGCTGAGAGACTACTCCAAGTCCACCAGCTGCAGGCATACTATGCAATTGGAGAACAATTGCAGAATCTTTCTCTCCCAGACCTAGCCTATATCCATAACACCACTGGCCTGAACAGAAGGAACACTACCACTGCAGACAGACTATATACAATATACAAATGAAATCCTTCTGCCTTAATCCAGGCCCAGTTTTCCCTGAATGACCTCCAAAGAATGACCCTGCCCACCTATCTCAGTATCATTCATCAAGTAGAGATCCTATTTCCCAAGGAAGTAGAAGAACCCCTGGAATGGACTGACCATAGCTCAGATGATGATGATGGAACAGGTATAGATACAGAAGCTGCTTATGTCTATTGGGATGATGACTGAAGAGTAGTCTGGGACAAGACTACCCTTCAGTGGGGGCTGATGTAACAGACCAAAACATATCACCCAAATTATAACTTAGCTAGATGATGTAGACAATTAGCATACTTACTCAGTATGATGTGACTTTCAGTGTATCATAGTTACCCATATAATTAGCCAAGACACCAGATCAGGATTGTTTACCTGTGTCCTGCAGACACACTCATGTCCTGCAGACACACTCATGTTCTGCAGACACACTCATGTCCTGTGGACACACTCATGTCCTACGGACACACTCATGGCCTGTGGACATGCCTGTACTCAGAGGACACACCCAAACATTACCAGAGATAGCAAATCTATAGTTAGCCACATAGTAACTAGATAGCAACCAACTTGTATAAATTACCCCAGAGACAAGAGTGAATAAACCTCAGTCCGAAATTGAAGCAAAAGACAAGTCTACCTACCATACTTCGAGAGGAACTCTACAGCCACTATTAGGAGATTGTGAGCTTATTTCCCCACTCTGGTCCACTTTCCAATACAAAGAACAAGTCTGAATTGAAGTACAAACCAAAGAAGCCTCTAAAGATTGAGCATTGGTCCCCTTTTCCCACTCCAGTCCACTTTCCGATACAAAGAACAAGTCCGTTTTTGGTATGCTTGCCAGATAAGCCTGAAGAACCCAAGTTTGCCACCCAAGTTCAAGGTAGAACTTCGCCGCCTTTTGAGTTATTCGCCATCTTCCCAGAAAGCTGCCTTGCTCAAGCCAGTTTCTGATACAACTTCACAGTGGAGCCAGTCTATGATGTAACTCCATGTAAACAAAGCCAGTCTTTGATGTAACTTTGCCAAGAGACCCTTTCCCAAAGAACACTGCCAGTTATTTGTATTTCCAGAGGAGCCTGATCCAGAAGAACTCATGCCATCTGAGTTATTCCCAGTTAAAGCTGCCATTTTCAAGAAGTCTGCCAATTCAGGAGAATCCACATCATCTACCATTTTCAAGTTATCTGCATCCCCAGAAAACCCATGCCATATGAGTTATTTGTTGTTCCCAGTGAGCCTGAGTTATTGAATTACCTGTCACCAGGATAATTCCCAGTAAGAAGAATCCACACCATCTTCTATTCCCAAACCACTGCTTTTGGAGAATCTGCACCAAATCGAGTTATCCACCAAATTATCAGAACATCTGCATAAGGAATCCATCATGCTACACAAAGATCGCTGCTGCCAAAGAAAGAAACTGCTAAATTGCCAGACCGTCACAAACAAGATCATTACACTATACAAATTCTACCATTCCCAGTTGACCCAAGAAGGAAACCCATTTATACCAAATCGTCGCTATGCCTGGAGAACCGTCCCAATTAGGAAATTGACATACAAATCACTCACAGATATCCAGCTTTGACTATTATACCACTAAACACCAAGGATCTCAGGAAATCTTAGAATATTTTATTGCTTTTGACAAAGTAACTGGGGGCTCAAGCCAAACTACATCAATCCCCAACCTTGTAATTTGCCTCCATTGAGCCAGGCACATTACAATATACATTTTTACTAACTGCATTACCTTCCTGGCTTTAACATAATCTCACTGTCAAACGGAACTCATTCTGATGAATCAGTGATAGGTATAGAACTAATCATATGATATTTTCAATTAATTCTTAGATCAGCTAAATTTCTTTTAACTCATGTTGTCTTTACTGACAGAAGTACAACTGATATAAGTTGAAATGGTGACATCACCTAGTCAATAGGAATGCTGAAGAATTTGATAATTTTTGATACATAATGAACTTATTGATGTGAAATGATGTCACCTGTGTCTATATACAAAACATGGATTTATGCATTTATCCAGCACAATTTCAAAGCAAACATATTATCAAAGTGATATTCTTAAATATTTGGTTAAAATAATTACTCTTCAAAAACCCCAACCCCCATACAATATAATGTTGATTACATAAAGTTATTGATACTTACTCACTTGCCATAAATACTGAAACTGGTGCCTATCTATGTATGTCTATCTTCTCATCCTCTAATATATTTAAATACATTTTAACTTATATAGTGCTTAGGGTATGCACTTCAAAAGTTAAAGTGAAATTGAATCTGAGCTTGTTCAATATCAGCCCGATAATTCCTACTCTTGCTCATCACTTAATACATAGTAAAATTTTGATTGACCATTTCCTTTCTGCCAAACATTTCTATAGTAATTCGGCATTATATCTTTCCCCACTTATGCATGCCACTTAGAATAGATAGTAGCCGACAAAGGCCATGTCATGAGTAGTCAGTCTAAGTTAGGATTGTTGTCTCACTCAAGTCTCTGGACCTTTGTATCACCATTGCTAATTGACAACAAAGAAATTTTTCAAGCCTTATATGTTATTTTCAATAATGTGAATTTATTTTTGCTATGGACCTCGACACCATGAATCACGGTATTGGTGTTCTACGTAATTGACATTTCTATATAGCATGTAACAGCCTTGCTCTATTGTCTATGTATATGTATTTTTCTCTATTTCCCTAAAATTTTATCTTCCATGTTGATTTTGAGAACAAATAAGATGACAATACTGACTTTGTTCATCCTTTAGATTAATTTCTTCCCAAACTGCATCTCCGATTCCCACCACCTGTCTTTCTTGCTCCTGCAATTTACCACAAATCAGCTAAAGGAGTGTAGCATGGTTAGCAATATTGCTTAACTTCCTTTTAATTATATTATATCTTTATATATAAAAATTAATTAGTGTATGGCTCATCATATAGTTGAAAAAAAAACAAAAAACAAAAAACAAAAAACAAATCTTCACATACTAAGCATATCAATAACATAACCACACCTGGCGTAATTCGTTAACCTCATTTCAATCCCCATTCCTTCCATACAACAACCTTGACCTTGGTTAAACTTTACTAACATTTCCAAACTCCACGATGCCTTGGCCATTTCTTACTGACTATGCATCCTTCGCAGATCACAAATTTGAATAATTATTATCATTGTGCTGTATATCCAGTCAGTGCTAGATTGTCAAGGAATTGATAATGGAGAGAATGGCGCTGGCACTGTCGTGTAATGAATATTGATGTTAACCAGCTTGAACAGTATTGTGGTCCTAGATGAGGATAAGAAACAATAGGCAATTTAACTATGCTACCCCTGCTGTGATGAAGGCACTAGCAAATAATGTTTCTCATAATGCTGTTACTGGATCAAGGGTTAATTTTTATGATTGGTAAATAAATATATAGTGTGACATACGCAATTGACAACGGAGTGCTGGTGATTGCTAAGATCAGACGACATAATGGCATGACAACCAAATAGACAGCCTGACCCATTAGATGATCATCCCAAAAGAAGACAAGATGATCCGAGCCAAAATGAAGACCATGTTATTTAAGGAACCATACTCCGCCTCAGGGATCGGCACCAAAGAACCAAGTACCCATCACACAATGCCTCCCATCCGCCGATCCAACCAGACCTCCCGCCGCTCTACCCCTTTGCCTGGCCCAAAGACCCTGATCTTTGAAGCTATCAAGAAGGCCATCTGGCACCCAGATACTTCTGAACACTTGAACTTCTACACCGAGGA
>RBNI01001751.1:0-20981 GCA_003990745.1 Jimgerdemannia flammicorona | reverse complement strand
TTATAGTTACTTGGACTTCTCTCTTTATTAATACATCTGTTTATCTTCTAAATAATACACAGTACCCAACCCTATCCGATCCCACTAGAGGGCTTTTTTTTTGAAAATTCCTTTTAAGATTAGATTTATATTAATTAGTATTCTTAGATACCTCTAATATAAGGCTACAATATAGTATAATTATATATATATTTATATATAGCATATATATTGTGACGGTCAATCCAAATTAGTAATATGAATCAGGGGAATTAGACATTTGATCACGGTACCTGAATCTGATTCCCAGTATAGTATAGCCTTATAGTTAGCCAAGTCTCTGATTTAGACAAGTCGAAATATTTCAATACTTGCGAAATCGATGACCCAATATAGTATAGCATTTAGACAATGTTGAAAAGTCTTGACACTTGCTAAATGACTCATAACTTAGCCATGCAACTCAGTAGTCATCTCATAGTTAGCAAACTTATATAAATAACCCAGTATCTTAGAGTGAATAAACCTGAGATCAAAATAGTTCAAAGCAAAGAGAAAGCAAAGGAACTAGTAAGCCTGCGGGCAGATATACTTCGAACTCACCCACCCCTGCATACCAAGAACTCCGCGGAGTCAAAGAAGATCAAGAATTCAAGATACAGAAATCCGACATACTTACAAGGTTAAGTATCTGCTACGTTACAACTTGGTGCCCATTGGCTGGTGATTCAAGACGAATCTCTCACTTTTAAGCTGAACAATGAACAACCGCTACCACAAGAACTCACACAACACAATCAGACAAAATAGACATAAGACCACCTGTATTCCACAGATATACTTTGGATGAATCAATCATCACCTTCATAGATGATTTTGAGCAGTATGCTGCTGCTAGGATCTTAACTGCAGCACAGCAAGTAGCCCTCATGCCCTATAGCCTACGAGGACCTGCAAGAGCAGTATTCACAGCCGCAACCCATGCAGGAAATGATGCCGATGCTATACTGAATGCACAGAAGATCTGGCTCTGGAATACCTATTACACAGACAAGATCAAGCAAGCCCTGAAGGACCAGCTCAATACAACATATCAAGGAATGAGCAAGGATCCAAACACATTCTTCACAAGAATCTGATATTAGATAATCCTCGCAGATTATACTGATGCCATCTGAGACCAAGTAGCAGAAACAACCTTTATGAAAGGAGTTCACCCGGAGATAGTCTTGGCTATCTGCTCATCACCAGTAGTCCTGGATCTGGCACAAAAGGTCACCTATGTGCAGCGATATTGGATAGCCAGACATCCACAAGACTACACAATGGAAAGAGTTACTGGCATTAGAATTGAAGCACCCAAGCCAACTAGTATGATCCCTACCACTATAATCAATCGAAACACACCTCAGCCAAGAGCTACAGAATAACAGAGAAACAGTGATCCTATGGAAGAACTTGCCAAGCAGTTCGCCAAAATGACTGCTCACCTAGGAGATGTGGTAAAAGAAATCAGAGGAAGAGATCACTGCCCAATTCAGAAGTTTGCTGCTACCTCAGACAAGAAGAAAGGTACCTGCTACAGCTGCGGAGAAGAAGGCCACTACTCATATGAATGTATGAGTGAAACCAAGCGCAAGGCCCAGCCAAGTAATGCTACTACTAGAAATAAGGAGCAAGCCAACATCATCACCTTCGAGGAAATTGGAGATTCAGATGAAGAATGGAAGGCCTATCCTGCTCAGACCACCAAGAAGGATGTTCGCAAGGAACTCTACAAGAGACCGCCAGGAAGACCCAAGAAGAACCCAGTGGAAAAACAGATGGAAACAACCACAGAAAGCCAAGCTGAAGAAATGGATCAAGACATAGAGCTCAAGCAAGCAGTCCAAGATATCATCCGAGGAACCACTCCAGCAAGTGAAGGAGAAAAGAAGAAGAAGCTTCGCAAGATCAAGACTTTCAAGTATGATATCTTCAAGGATCTCAGCCAACAAAAAGTCAATACAACCTTCGGCCAGCTGGTAGAAATCCCCACATTCGGCAGCAAATGAGATTTGGACTTGCAGAAACCACCAAGGAGCAAGGTTGGAAGATAACCAAGGCCAATAATGTTCAAGAAGACTCCAGAGAGGAAAGTGAAGACAATCACAAGACTTCTGCCTATGCAACCTGCTAAATCGAAGATAGAATCTTTGAAGCCATCATAGATACAGGAGCAGGAGGATGTCTCCTCAGCAAGAAGGCAGTAGACTGCTTAGGATGGGAGATCAAAGAAGCAACCAAGCTGGTATTCGTCACAGCAGATGGCACAAGAGCTACCCCTCTGGGAAAGATCTGAGATGTTCCCATCAAGTTCGGAGGAGCAACCATTCTGGTTGATGTGATTGTAATCAATGCAACCAACTATGACATCCTCATCGGCAACCAGTGGCTTCACAAAGCCAGAGCAATAATCGATCTGAATGCACAGAAGATGCAGATTGTCTATTGAGGACAAAAGATGCGAATCCCTATCAATGTTAACAAAGGAGTGCTCCCCGAGATGGAGGAAGAAGAAGGTGAGCAAGAGGAAGCCTACATGATAACCACGCAGAAAAAGAAGAAAGTCGGATGGATGAGTCAGGAGGAATGGTGCAAGAAGATTGCAGAAGGATATGCACCACAAGGAGTCTGCCCCCACAGAATCAAAATGTACTGTATGGAGCATGTCAATGATTGCTACCAATGTACCGGTGGAATCAAGAAGATCCACTATGAAAGAAAACAGAAGGTTCTTGAAGAACAGGCCAGAAGAAAAAAGGAAGAAGAGGAAGATAACAAACCACCAGCCCTCCTAGAAGACAGCAATGATGAAGAAGAGATCAAGGTCAAGATTCGGAAAATCCATCCTGATGCAGTTCTACCAGAATATAAGTTGGAAAATGCAGCCGGAATAGATATTGCCACAGTAGAGGAAACCATACTGGAGCCCCAGACAACCACCCTACTCGCAA
Organism: Jimgerdemannia flammicorona; assembly: GCA_003990745.1. Taxonomy (NCBI): domain Eukaryota; kingdom Fungi; phylum Mucoromycota; class Endogonomycetes; order Endogonales; family Endogonaceae; genus Jimgerdemannia; species Jimgerdemannia flammicorona. The sequence goes on along the minus strand of RBNI01001751.1, from coordinate 18,006 downwards.
CTGGACTGGAGATGATCATTCCAAAGGACCACATTGGAATTCTCAAAACAAGAAGCAGCCTGGCAAAAAGCGAAATCACCATTGAAGGAGGAGTCATCGATTCAGACTATATGGGGGAAATACTACTCATTGCTAGGAATCACAATCCTACCATTCTATTCCCGGTCAAGAAGAAGGACCAACTGACACAGATGCTGATCTTCCCAGTTCTACAACCAAAGATCATAGAAGTCAAGAAGTTGCAGGAAACAGAGAGAGGAAGGAAAGAATTCAGATCCACAGGAAGGGGAGTATTTGCCAGCACCAAAATCACCGAATTAGATCACAGGAAGGAGGAAACCACAACCAAGCACAGCTACACTATTGGGAATGAGTTTCCACTCAAGAAAGAACTCAAGAAGATACTCTACAAATTCGAGGATGTCCTCGTCACAGATTTCAAGGATATCAAAGGAAAGACCCCACATTACTACCATGATGTGGATACAGGAGACACTGAACCAATCTATCAGAAAGCAAGACCCATTCCGCCAGCCTACCACGAATGGCTCAGAGAAGAAATCAAGCAGATGGAAGAAGCTGGTATCATCAAAGAAGCCAGTAGTCCTTGGGCTTCACCAGTCATACTAGCCCCGAAGAAAGGAAGCAAGTCAGGAGAATTTGCACCAAGACTCTGTACCAATTATAGAAAGCTCAACTTGATTACCAAGAAGGATTGCCAACCACTACCCCTTATCAGCAATATTCTCATAACTCTGGGAGATGAAGTATAGTACTATAGCACCTTGGACCTATACTCAGGATTCTATCAAATTGGCCTCACAGAAGCAGTGAGTGAGAAATCAGCTTTCATTACCCCAGATGGAACCTATGTCTACCTGCAAATATCATTCGGAATGTGCAATGCACCAGCAAGCTTCCAGTGAATGATGAACAAAATCTTCCGCTATGACATAGAGAGATGGATGATGGTTTATGTAGATGATGTAATCATCTACAGCAAGACAGCTGAAGAACATCTGCAGCACATCCAGCAGATGATGGAAAGGTTGAGGAAGCATGGTCTTTACATCAAACTGAAGAAATGCAAGTTTGCGGAAATCGAGATCTCCTACCTCGGACATGTCATTAACCAAGATGGAACATACATGGACCCCCTCAAGATACAGGCAGTAGTAGTATATTCAAGACCCACTACAGTCACTGAAGCCCAAGCCTTCATGGGACTCGCCTCCTACTATCGCAGATTTATTAGAGGATTTTCCAATATTGCAGGCCCAATTTATGAACTTAACAAGAAGAATATCAAGTTCCAATGGACTGGCAGGCAACAAAAAGCATTTGATGAACTCAAGGTCAGGCTGACCCAGGCACCCATCCTTAAAAGACCTGATTGGACTCAAGAATTTATTCTACAGACAGACGTAAGCGCACAAGGACTTGGAGCAGTCCTGGCCCAGAAGAAGGACAAAGTAGAGTATGTCATCATATACCTGAGCTGAGGAACCAGAGGAGCTGAAAAAGAATATGAATCCTACAAGTTGGAATGCCTCGCGGTCATCTGGGCTGTGGAAAAGTTTCACTACTACCTCACCGAAAGACACTTCACTATCCAGACAGACCACTCAGCCCTCACCTGGCTACTGACCACTGGACAACCCAAAGGAATCTATGCTAGATGGATCATGAAGTTACAAGTCTATGATGTAACAATCGTGCACTGCCCAGGAAGAACCAATGCCAATGCAGATGCCCTCTCATGGACACTCCGAAACACCTCCAACCAGCAAATCAATCATGAATAAGGAACTCTACTATGGAATCATCACCTACCTGGGACAGTGAAAGATGCCCCAACATCTAGAAGAATGGACACAAACAATTATCAGCAGGAGGTGGAAACAATTCGAAACCGATAGAGAAACACTGAGGAAAGGAAAACTACTAGTCATACCCAATCACAAGAAGGAGCAAGCAATGAAATCAATACACGAACTTGGCCATCTAGGAGGAAAAAACACATATGACAAAGCAAGAAGAACAATGTAGTGGCCAGGAATGGAGGAAGATATCAGACAATTTGTCAAGACCTGTGACAAATGTTAGAAACAAAAACAAGACCAACGAAATCAAGCCCCGGGATCAGCACATATAGAACCAGTACCATTCGCCCACATTGCAATAGATGTAATTGGTCCTCTACCCTTGACCTTAACTGACAACTGATACATCATTGTCATTGTGGACCTCTTCATGAAATGGATAGATGCAGGACCCCTCAAGGAAGCCAATGTACAGACAATTGCTGATTTCTTTCACAAAGAAATTATCTGCCAATTCAAGACCCCAGTACAAGTTACCACAGACAGAGGAACAGAATTCGTGAACCAGTTCTTTGAGATTCTCTACAAGAAATATAAGATCTAACATATTTGGACCACGGCATACCATCTCCAAGGAAACGGACAAGCAGAAAGGACCAACAAAATACTCAAGAATGTTATCGCCAAGATCTGTGATAACTATGAAAATTGGGATCACTATCTACCAATAGCATTATCTGCTCTTTGGGATATTCGATTACAAAGCACCCACTTCACCCCTCGAGAAATGCTATTCAGAGAAGAAGGTTCTCAAGGAACCTTATCATCCAATGGAGATGCTGTCTGGAAATGTGTGGACACGGAGATATGGAAACTACACCAAATCAGGAAGAAGGCTGAAGATTACATCATTAAGGCGCAGATACTTCAACGGAACAATGCAGAAAAGACCCACAAACCCTTGGAGATTATCAAGATAGGAGATGAAGTCCTAGTGTATCGGAATATGGTAGAAGCTTCATGGTCACGAAAACTGGAGCCCAAGTGGGAAGGACCTTATCTGGTGCAAGATATAAAAGAGACTACCTTTTGGCTACGAAAAACTTCAGGCACAATCATCTCCACTACTATCTACCAAAACTGACTCAAGAAGTATCATGGTCAATAACCGAAGCACTGAAACAGCACTCAAGATCACTAGTGCTGTCCAAAGAGCCATTGAGAGACAATGGCATACTACTGAACCCCCAACTATAGAAGAATATTATGACAGTATCCAAAGTATTGTCCAGACTCATCTCTCTCGAATTTCGCACTTCAAGGCCTACCATCATAGAACAGAGTTCCAAGAGTACTTCAAGCTCAGACAGATACTCAACCAGAATGCGGAAATGACTAAAGAAGATTGGATTGTAGAATGTCAGCTCTCTTATTCACAGATCACCATTGCCAAGAGAATTCATAAACTGTTTCAAGATGACGAATCAGCACTAGCCCATATCCGAGGAATAACTTCCACAGACTTCGAGCGAGTTAGGTGACATTATTGGAAAACCGTGATGCAACAAATTGCACAGTACAAGACCATACAAACCATTGAAGCCTGGGAGTTTGAATGAATAGGATATTCCAGGGACGAATCACCTATTCAGGAGGAAGTTGTGATGGTCAATCCAAATTAGTAATATGAATCAGGGGAATTAGACATTTGATTGTGGTACCTGAATCCGATTCCCAGTATAGTATAGCCTTATAGTTAGCCAAGTCTCTGATTTAGACAAGTCAAAATATTTCGACACTTGCGAAATCGATGACCTGATATAGTATAGCATTTAGACAATGTCAAAAAGTCTCGACACTTGCTAAATGACTCATAACTTAGCCATGCAACTCAGTAGTCATCTCATAGTTAGCAAACTTGTATAAATAACCCAGTATCTTAGAGTGAATAAACCTGAGATCGAAATAGTTCAAAGCAAAGAGAAAGCAAAGGAACTAGTAAGCCTGCAGGCAGATACACTTCGAACTCACCCACTCCTGTATACCAAGGACTCTGTGGAGTCAAAGAAGATCAAGAATTCAAGATACAGAAATCTGACATACTTACAAGGTTAAGCATCTGCTACATTACAATATTTAAAATAAATAAAATATAAAATTTAATGAAATATTAGTTCAGTTTTGGAATACACTATAGTAGAAGATCTGGAAATATTAGATTCTTCTAAGATATAATTGGACTTTATTTGGATCTAGGTCTCTAGAGATTTATATATTAATATAGAGTGATTTAGTAAAATTCTATTGATATTTAATAGCTATAAGAATAGTATTAGCAATTTTATTCTTAATTTATTCTTGGTGTCTTTACTAGATACTTATATTATAATAAGTTATCTATATCGAATTATTTAGATTACTTATACTTCTCTTTATCAGAGGTATTTAGAAATATAATTATCTTTTAGAAATTCTATCAGAATTTATATTATATCTGATATCTATATTAGATTACAACTTCATCAGCATTTAGCAAAAGATTGTCTTCTTTTTTTCAGATAGTATTATACTCAGAGTATCCTTTTCATTTTATAAGATAGTACTAAATAGGCTTGGCAACTTATCTGAATTGATAGTTCTTATAATCCAAAATATAATTGACTTTATATTCTAGTTCTTAGTTAATAATAATTAGATTTAGAGATAGTATTGTTCTTTTTTTGAAGATATTTTCAGTATATAGCTAAAGTTGGAATATATAAAACTAGTGCTCTCAATAAATTAAATTAAAGACTAATTTGATTTAAAATTTAATTTAAACTCTATTTTTTGAAATATAATAACTTAATGAATATATATCCAAATTTAACTATTATTAGCTTATTAGATTCTCCTATATAAGATAAATCTAATAAGCTAAATATTATTAAATTTGGATATATTTTTATTAGTCAAGTTGTTATATGTATTTCTAAAAATAAAGTTTGAATCAGACTCTTAATTTAATTCAAATTCAAATTTGATTCAAATAACTTTCAATTTAAGTTAGTTTGAATTAATTTGATTTATTTGGAAGTACTATATGAAACACTGGGTAAATTTTTTCTAAAGTTACTAGGAGATCAACTTATATATAACAAGATCATACTTCTCTAAGATCTTAAATAGTCTAATGTAGTAGAGTCTGAATTTCTTCTTTAGTTCTATATTATCTAGAGTTAGATATTATATACTAAGTAATATCCATTCACTCTTTTTATATATAACTTTTTTTTTTATTTTTATCAGTATATACTATTTGTATTCTTTATACTTCTATGAGAGTATTGTTTACTTATTAGATAATATTTTATATAGTATTAGCAACTTCTAATACTATTGCTCATATAACTGTTATGGGAGTTTGGAGATATTGTCTATAGTTCAGATAGAATAGAGTTATTTTTATATTTATATTTATATTGTTATTATATATAAATTTAGCTAGGATTAGTTTTTTATCTCAATCATTCTGCTTGTAGCTATAGTAGATGCTAAGTATCTGCTTCAGAGTTTAATTGGTTCATTTTGTTTGGCCATCTATCTGTAGATAATAGATAGTAGATATCTTGAGTTATACTTCTAGTTCTTTGAAGAGTACTTACTAGAAGTTGCTTGTAAATTTTGTATCTCTATTAGAGATAATTACTAATAGTAATTTATAGAGATAGAACACATTGTTAATAAACAATTGTACTATTTTTAGAGCTGTTGCAGTAGTAGTTATTATAATAAAATAAGTCTACTTATTGAGATAATTAATAAAGACAATAACTATATCTTTTTTCTTCTTCATTTTTAACAGTTAGACAATAAAGTCCATTCTGATATAGTCTTAATTTTGGATGAAAATTAGTAGTAGCTGTAGTATTCTTACTGCTAGACTTATATTTTTGGTAAATATCACAGAATATAATATAGTTCTTGATGTTAGCTATTACCTTAGACTAGTAAAAATCTCAGATAATATATTGATATATCTTGTTAAATCTTATATAACTAGCTATGGGTATGTTATATAATTCTTGTAGGATTTGCAGATAGATAGAAGTGTCAGGAATTTAAATTCTTATATTATTAAGGTATATGTATCTGTTTTGAACAGAAATATTCTTATATACCTCCTTTATGATATTGCTTTTTTCTTCAAGAATTTGCTTGACAATTTCTTATATATTGATTTCTTAATATACTCCTTTTTAACTTCTTCAAATAGGCTAGTAGTAATATTGCTAATTACTGTAAGATTATTCTTCTGAGTACTTCAGAAAAGTATATTAGCTACTTTATTCTTAATACTAGTAATGTGCTTGATTTTAATATTGAAGAGTATAAGAATCTATATCTATTATACTTATCTTTTATATAGTAAAGATTAGTTATATCTGAATATATTATAGAGCTTAATGGTCTATCTATAAGATAAATTTCTTATTAAGAAGGAAATATCTCTATAATTTTACAGATCAAATAATAGTAAGAAGTTTCTTATCTTATGATATATAGTTACTATTTCTATAGCAATATGGTTAAATTTCTCAGCTATACCATTCTACTATAGTATATATGTATAATAGTTATAGTTTATTTAAGAGAAAGCAGCTATATCTGGTAGTTTTAGTAGATCTAAAGTAGCTTAAAGAGATACTTATAAGTTCAAGTATTCTTGAAGAAATTCTGAGAGAAACTATTCTGAGCTTTATTTAAGTAGAGAATAAGGATATTTATATAAGATCTAAAAGAAAGATCTGGAAGGATCTTGGAAAAGAAAAGAAAGGCCAAGAAATAGATTCTTAGCAAAGATAACTAATAGAATTCTATAATATTTCAAAAAGTTCTATAATTAGATACTTAATATTACTTAGTATTGAGAAAAGACAAAAATATTCTAGTAATGTCTTAGTGTTAAAAGAAGATTTCTAGATACTTGGAAGATGCTGGAATATAGTAGAATGTTCAAGAAAAGATAAAAAAAGATTAGCAGAAAGATATAAAAAAGTACTAAGACTAAAATATAACTATAAAATTGTTACATTCTTCTCTTCTTAAGAACTAATATCTTTGTTGAGTTCTTAGATTATATAAGACTAAATATACTTAACTAAAATTTCTCAAAATTATATTAGTACATTGATAAGGACTAGTTATTCTTATATAGAGCAGAGGGCCTATTATTAAACTAATTATCAGAGAGAGATTTGAATCTAAATAGTAGCTTTATTTTAGTGAACTTCTTATTTACTAGATATTTTGCTAATTCTAGGGTTCCAAATAAACTTCCAATATATAAGACACTGATTATTGCTATAGGTCATCAATAATCTAAAGAAGTCACTATAGAGATTAGGTAATATATTTTACCTTGAAGTCTTAGACTAGGTCTTGGAAGTTCTTAAGATTAACTAGTAGTTTTAAAATAGTATCATATATAGGATAGCCTATCCACTTGACCAGATATTCAGGATAATAGTAGTGGATTCATTTATTAAGGATTTTCTCAACTTTGTACTTAATATAGTCTTCAATAATCATAGGAGCAGATGGCTTGAGAATTTGACTAGAGTAGAGTGGTGACTGGTCTCAGATTTTAAGATATGACATATGAAAGATTGGGTATATTCTTATGGTTTCAGGTAACTTAAGATGGTAGGAGGATGTAGAGACTTGTTTAGTAATCTCAAAGAGTCTAATATACTTAGGTTGAAATTTGTTTGATGGGTGGTTAACTTGAGATTGTATCTTGAGGTTTTCAGTAGACAGTAGAACTTGATCTTCAATAGTATATATAATATTACAGTACTTCTTATTAGCATGTTTAACTTGGTGTTATTGAACTTTCTGAAGATTCATAATATTAATTTTAAATTATTCATCCATTTTATCTGTGAGATTCTCAATAGTAGAGACTTATATTTAACTATTTTTCTTAAAAGAGACTAGACTTATAGAGGTCTCAGGGTCTTAACCATAGAGTAGTCAAAAGGGGGAAAGATCAGTAGATGATTGGATAATTTTGTTATATATAAATTCTATATAAGTCAGATAGTGATCACAATTATCTTGTTTATAAGAAATATAGTTTTTGAGTATTTGTTCTAAGGTTTTGTTCATGTACTCAGTTTATCCATCAGTTTATAGATAAAAGGAAGTAAAATTGGCCAATTGAATTCTCAGAGTTTTGAAGAGAGTTTGTCAGAAGTGACTGATGAACTAGGTCACAATTACTAATAATTACTCATGATAGACCATAGTGATAGAAGATAAACTTGAAGACAATATAACCAGTTCTTTCTCTAGTACTATTCAGATTATATAAACTTTTAGCAATATTTTCAACAATGTTTTGGAGAAAAGATAATAATAATATAGCAACTAATGAGCAATTAGAGGAGTATGCTAGATAGGATGACCCTAATTCATTCAACTAGTAGTATGTAGAGAGGAGTCATAGCTTGGGGAATAGTCTGTTGAGCTCTCTTACTAGTGAATATAGTGTTGACAATAGAGAGAGACAAGATACTGAGAGATAGAAGACTAGAAGAATGAGCTTTACTGATAAAGTTAAGACTAGTAATTGGTCAGTAGGCTTGAATAGCTGGCTGCAGAGAGACAAGGAGATGGTAGGGGCTATGGAGCCTAGAGGGGGCCCTCAGGGTAAGAGTAGTGGTAGAACTGAGGAAGTAGTAGCTGAGAGGAAGAGGGAGACTGCTGATGGTAGAGTAACTACTAATCTGGAAAAAAAATCCAGATATAACTACTAATAGAGAGTCTGGGCAGAGAATTGATATAAGGTCTGGAGACTTGGTCAATAGTATAACAGACCTAGTGATAGCACTATTACTCAAAAAATTAGTGTCTGAATTCATAGTCACTTTGTACTTTTAGAGCTTAGCTGTAATAATTTTATAGTTATATTCTAGTCTTAGTACTTTTTTGCATCTTTTTCTCTAGTCTTTTCTCATCTTTTCTTGAATATTCTACTATATTCTAGTATCTTCTAAATGCTTAAAAATCTTCTTTTAGCACTAAGACTTTATTAGAACATTCTTGTCTTTTCTCAGCACTAAGTCTCTCATCTTAGCTAGTTATAGAACCTTTCAGAACATTGTAGAATATTATTAGTTATCTTTGCTAAAATTCTATTTCTTGGCTTTTTTCTTCTTTCTAAGATCTTTTCAGATCTTTCTTTCAGATTCTGTATAAATATCCTTGTTCTCTACTTGAATAAAACTCAGAATATTTTCTTTCATAATTTCTTCAAGAATATAAACCTACAAGTATCTCTTTAAGATACTTTAGGCCCACCAGAATTACCAATCTTAGTCACTTTCTCTTAAATAAACTAGATCTATTATACTTAATAGCAGTGGTGTCATTATACCTTACCTTATTAAAAAACCTTACATGAATTCAGAAATTAGTTATAACTAGTTATACATATAAGTCCAAATGAGCTACAGAGAATCAGTTTACCATCCAGACCCCTCTGCTATAGAAGAAGCAGATAGTATAGAACCACAAGTCAACCTGATGGATATGATTACCACTTTGGTCCATCAGATTTGATAACTTCAAGCATAACTAGAATATTAGAAAACAAGAACTATAACTATATCACATCCTGCTGCTACACTAGTTAGCTTCAAGCTACTCAAGCTAGATATCTTTAATAGCTATTAAGATAGACTGACTACAGATATATAAATATTCTAATTAGAAGATATAACTGGATCAGGCTACTTGGAAAAGGACTCAAGGAAGACAATAATAGAAAGATTTGTTGGCAAATTTGGAAGGGGGTATAGAGGAGGTAGATACTACTGAGGAAGTTAGTTTATAGACTAGTGTCTGGGCAAGTAAGAAAAGAATAGCTCAAAGAAAGATCCTGGGAGAGGGTGGGGTTCAGGGGCAGAGAGAGATAATAGAAGATGAGGTGATAGTAGAGGGGGCTCAAGTTCAGTATAGAGTCTCTACAGGGGGAGAGAAGGTGGACAAGCTGTAGAATATATGTACTAGAGAAGGACTGAGATGAGTTAGTGAGGAAGAGTGCTGATGGGGGCCAGAGGATAGGAGGGCAGAAGATAGCTCTGAGAGTAGAGAAGACTATTGGAGATAAGAAATAACTATGGAAGATACTGATGAATATTATAACTAATGAGTTAGAAGAGATAGATTTTTGTATTATTAGTAAGGAGTACTGGTGTATTATTATGTGAGGAGAGGAGATAGTATAAAAGCTCTGAGATAAGTTGATGATAGTTCTGTTGAAAGTAGAGAAGTATGAGATGGATGCTGATAGGGAGGCAGCACTTCTGATAATTACCAATAATCATATAGCTTATCTATAGGGCTTAAGAAAGGGGCTAGCAAAATAGCAGATAGTGTGTAAGAAATATAGGACTTTTATATAAGCACAAGATAGCAAGAACTATCTGGAGGTATTGGCAGCTCTGGATGTATAGTAGGAAGAGGTGAATAAACTTAAGGCTGAAAGGAACTTAGATATAATAGATAATATAGTGAGTATAGAATTATAGAGCAGGTGGTTCTTTTTCAAACATTATTTAATATGAATAGTATAACTTAAATCTACTCCCTAAATATCAATAGCTTACAGGAGGCAGTGAGATATCAGAATATTTTCTACTGATTGAGAGGGCTAGATATTGATCTGTTCTTGCTATAGGATGTGAGATATGATGAGAACTTAGATATGTTAGACTGGACAAAAAATTGGAGAGATATGACTTTATAGAGAAGCAGGGTGAGCATTCTAGTCTAGAAGAGAAAGAGAGACATTGGGGACATTAGACACTGAGAGGGCAGAGTGGTGTGGAGAGTGTGATAGAGATCAGGCTGGGACCCAGTGATTATTAGGTCTTATTACTGCCCAATAGAAAGAGGAGTATATATAGAGTAGATAAGTAGATTGTAGAACTCAGGTACTCTGGTAAAGATAGAGATTTACTGCTTGGGTGAGAACTTTAACATGGAAGATTAGATAGAACAGATGGTGGAAGAGAGATATCTGGAAGGAGCAGGAGAATGAAGAACTAGGAGGAGATTGAAAGATTGAGCTCTCTGATAGATGCAGACCATTAAGAATTGAGAGATTATCAGATATATCTATATTAAGTGGCTGGGCTTGGTTTAAGAATTGACTGGATCCTGGCTACTGAGTGTTAGAGAGATAATATCTGGGATTCATTAGAGAGAGTATGGTGTCCATAGTCTGATCATTTGGTCTCCTGAGAAGTGGGAGATTTAGAGAAAGTAGAGAGGAATCTGAAAATTAGTACCTGAATACTTTCTTGTTAGATGAGCCCTCTGTGTGGGATGTCTGGGTAGTAGACATTAACTTCAGAATCCTTAACTGATAGGCAGAAGGGCTTCCTATTGAAGATCAATGATAATAGTTAAAGTCTGATGCTCAGTGATTCTGAGGGGAGGCTGGAAGGAGTAGGAGTATTCAGAAGAAGAGCCATATGAGGTGGGCTTCACATTGGTTAAAAAAGTTATTAATAGTTTGGGCTGGATTGCTGGAGAATAAAGAGAGGGGGGATTGGAGGGCTCAGAATATCAGGCTAGAGGTGGAGGAACTATAGGAGATATTGAGACAGAAGGAGAATCTACAAGTAAAGAATAGAGCAACTCAGCTACAGTAGCAGGACTTGAAAGAGAGGGAATGGTCTACAAAATATTTTCCAAGGTTTCTTCAGGTGAGAAGGGTGCAATAGCAGTGGGATGAAGTATTGGATGAGTCTAGAGAGATGGTGGTGGGGACTCAGAGGATCTTGGGTCAGTTGAGTGAGCATTGAGGGTAATTGTAGAGTGAGGAGGAGAGTGGAGAGGATGCACTGGCCATTGAGCAGTATCTGGAGGACTGGCACCTAGATCTAGTAGAAAGTCTGAGTAAACTTAGAGTATCAGTCCAAAGGGAGGAGATTCTCAGAGTTTTGATAATAATAAGCCTTAGGATGACATCTAAAGAGGATGGCTTGCCCTAGGATTTCTGAAAACAAATAGTAGGCATTGAGGTAGTTTTTGAGAAGATAGCTTAGATGTATGATAAAGTTATTAGCTCTGAAACTTAAATTGAGAGATAGAATCTGGGGCTAGTGGCTTTTTTGTATAAGAATAAGAAGAAAAGAGAAGAGTGAAAGAACTAGAGGCTGATTATACTTCTGGATATAGATTGTAAGCTGGTTACAAAGATATTAGTGGCCAGACTATAGAGGGTAGCTCAGTGGATACTAGGAGAGAAGCAGAGAGACTTCATCAGGGGCCAGTTGATCTGAGATGAGATAGTATAGATATATAGAGTTATTGAGAGAGTATGAGCTACAGGGGTAGATAGTCATCTGGTATTTCTAGACCAGGAGAAGACTTATGATAGAGTCTAATAAGTATAATTAGAGAGAATACTGAAGTATATGAAAGTTTTAGTAGAATTCTAGCAGTCCTTGATCAGTCTGTTAGAGGAGAGTTAGATGGCTATTCTGATGAATAAATATTAGAAAGTTTCATTCTCCTTACTACAGGGAGATCCACTATTGCTAATCCTTTATACTCTCTTCTTAGAGTCTCTATTGAATAGTATTTAACATAAGGTCAGAGAGTTGAATATTCTTGAAGTGAATTGGAAAGTGGGGGTCTTTGCTGATAATATAGTGATCAGGCTGGGCTCTGTAGAGGATGTGTCAGTACTGAAGAGAGTAGTGAAGTGGTATAAAGAGTACTCAGAAGCCAAACTTAACTGACATAAGTATAAGACTCTTATATTAGAAGATTAAATACTAAGTAGAGATATGATTGGAACTATTATTCTGGCAGGAGAGGTGGTTTGCTATCTGGAGATCTATTTCTTAGTATATAGCTCTCTATTGCCTAAGGGATAATAGAAACAGTGACTGGTGGAGTGGAGGAACACTCTACTGGATTGAAGAGGACAGTATATCTCTCTGGCAGAGAGGGTGATAGAGTTGAATATATGTATATTGGCTGCCTAAGTTGTGGTATCTGGAATACTATCTAGATTTTCTAGCATAAGTAATTAAGAGGCTTCTGAATATAGCTAGGTCTTAGATCTAGACTAGGCAATATAGTCAAATCAGATGAAAGGTATTGATGATATCAGTGGACCAGAGGGGCCTTAGTCTGATAGATATTACTAAGTACTTATACTACTTGAGAGTATGGTAGCTGAAGCAAGCTAGTGAGCTGAGGGGATTCTCCTTATACAGAGAGTATAGGAGGTATATTTCTCCCCCAGAAGTATATCTGGGGACCTGCTCTCTCTGGTGGTATTAGAGTAGAGCCAGAGGATGTGCTTTCAGGACTTTTAGTAGAGAGTAGTTGATGGGACCCATTATATTGACCTCTGTTAGTGAGATAATAAGGGTGAGGTAGACTAGAGACTCTAGATATAGAGGTGAGACTGTCTTCTGCCAGAGGGTATACTAGTGGATAACTTCTATTTCGAGAATAGTATGGAGTAGAGAGAGATTTGTAGTCAGATGCTTAGCAGGAAGTTGGAATTGATGAAGAGTGAGACTAGGCTAGTATCTGATTATAGAGCAAGTCAGTAGTATAGTAGCTTCTGCCCAAGTTCTAGATAGTGTGGTAGAGGCTTCTGCAGTATAATGTGATATTGAACTTTCAGTCAGAGCATCTAGTAGAAGGGGGTACCTTAGAGTATAAAGTATTAGAGAACTTCTAAAGAGTGATTGAAGGCTGACTGAAGGTGTGTTCTCTTAAGCAGATAGTAGAGAGGAGATAGGTTACCCTCTGGGTGAGGCTGGTGAGAGAGATTGGTAATGAGTGGTTAATAGTTGGGTGGGTTCTGGCTGTTTGGATTGGGCTTGCTGGACATTGGCTGTATGTTTTTGAGAATAACTGATAATTAACACTTGAGGTACAGATAGTAAGGTAGGAGAGTTTGGTATTAGAGCTTTTGAATAGATAGTAGCAGAGATAGGACTCTAAGAGGGTCTCTGTCAGAGGCTTGTAGAGAAGATCTGTAAGTAGAGTATAGAGAGAATTGGAGTGACAGAGGAGATGATATTCTTTCAGAAAGATAGAGAGAGAGAGAGAGCTCCCTGTGGTATTGGGTGAGGAGTTCTTCTGTATTAGTATATCATAGACTGATTGGTAATAAATGTAAAAAAAAAAATAAACTTGAAAAAGATTCTTACAATCTTAGATGAAGTAGTATTAGTAGTAGTAGGTTTGGCAACCATAGTCTTGATCAGATAGTCAATAAATATAATGATAGTATTAGCACCAGATTGAGTTTATAATAATTGAGTTATAAAGTCTATTATAACTTATTCAAATTTCTTAGTTAAGATTGGCAGTAGTTGTAGCAAACCAGCTGGTACTTGGTTAATAGGCTTGTTGTACTAACAGAGGTTGTAGCTAGCAATATAGTTCTTAATTATCTTGACCATATTTGGCTAATAGTAGTGGTGTTGAATGTTCTTGTAGTTTTCTCAATTCCAAGATAACTGATAAGTAGGAAGTTATAGTATTCTTATAGTATCTTATAATATATTTATATTATTAGGTAGGTAGACTTTATCTTAATAGTAGATCTGATTGTCCTTAATAGTATATATATCCTTAAGCTCATTTAAGAAAACTCTAGTAGTGATAGTATCTTCTTTATAAGTTTATCTGATTTGGTCTAGAAATTCTGATACCAGGGTAACTTATATGATTATAGTAAGGTCTGGATATCTGAATAAGGCATCTGGTACTATAAGTATTTTACCAGACTTATAGATAATTATCAGATTGAAATTTTGAAGCTTTAGGCTCTACTTGACTTATAGATATAATAGAATAGATTGAATATTGATATACTTAAGTGATATAGTCAATAATGATATCAAACTCAATACCTTCTAGATAGTATTACTAGTAATCTAGTATATATATTATTATCAGTATAGGTGGCTAACTTTTATTCAGCTAGAGACAACTTGTAGAACTTGAAGATAATAGAGCAATATCCTTTGCTATTATCTTGTGACAAGACTACTTCAATGACAAAATTCAATACATTAGTAGTGATAGTGAATTTCAGACTTAGATCTGCATTATGTAGGACTAGAGTATGGGTCAGGTGATTCTTGAGTTCTTGAAAGACTTATTGACAAAAGAGATCTCAGATATAGGACATATAGTAATCAGATTTAGGGGCCATCCTCATGAGATTAGTTAGTAGCTCTGTAATGCTAGAGAAATTTCTAACAAAGCAATAGTAGTAGCCAGCTAGACCAAGAAAGGACCAGAGTTCTGTGAGATTTAATAGAATAGGCCATTCTGGAATTATCTTTATCTTGTTCAGATCTACTTAAATTCCTTATATAGAGACAATATGGCCAAGATATTCAACTTGTTCTTTGAATAATTCACACTTCTTGAACTTTATATATAGTTTATATTTTTGCAAGATCTCCAGAACTATACAGATATACTTGAGATATTCTTCTTTAGTTGTACTAAAGATCAGAATGTTGTCAAGATATACTAATAAGAAGATAAATAGTTGATCCTTGAATATCTTATTTATAAGGATCTGGAATATAGTAGATATATTAGTAAGACTAAATACTAGGACTAGAAATTCATAAAGTCCAAAGGGGGTCATAAATGTAGTCTTGAGAATATCTTCTGGCTTGATTCAGATTTAGTGATAATCTGATATAAGGTTTAGCTTAGTAAAGTACTTAGTATTCTTGAGAGCATTAAAAATATAATTAATCAAGGGTAGCAGATATCAGTTCTTGACTGTAAGCTTATTAAATATATAGTAGTCTATATATATTTACAGAGTATCATCCTTCTTCTTGACAAATCAGACAAGAATCTTGAGGTTTTTGATGAGGTTCTGGTTGATAAAGTTTTCTGTAGCTCTACTCTCTATAAGTACTTGAACTTCTTTTCCTTTGACTAGACCTTTGAAAATGAGTATAGCTTGAGCTTGGTTTTTAATAAGACTTACTGCTTGATCAGTACTATCAAAACCTTTCTGATCTTACTAAGTTCTTAGACTTTTGTAACCTTGGATTAACTGGCCTTTTCTAGGATTATTTTTACAACTTGGTCTCTTTCCTTAACTGTATAGTCTTAATCCTTCTAGTTAATAAACAAAGCTTGAACTTATTCTTAATAGTCTGAATCAGTATTAATATCTAAATGATATTTGACACTGAGTTCTGATTATGATATAATTCTGGCATGATATCCTTCAGAACATTAGACTGCAATTTCCATAGATACCAGAGTTTAGTCTTTGACTAGTATAGTGACTTACTTAACAGAGTATAGATCAAGAACAATGACTTATTCTGATTGATATTGAGAGATCTGGGTCTTTGGATGAAGCTTCTTGATCTTGAGTTTAGGTTGACTAGTAGGGAGATTGATAGGTATATCTTTAGACAGTATAGTAATTAGTCTTGAGAGTTTGCTGGTCTTCTTAGAACATTTTGTTATAATATATCCTATTTGGTAATAGAAGAAATAAGCTTCAGATTTCTTCAGATGATCTTTTTCTTCTGGAGTAAGCTTGGTATTTTTCTTTTTTATAGTATCTAAATCTATTGATACTGGGCCAACTACTTTGGTTTGGTTTTTGTGATAGTTCTCAAAGTGATTCTTCTTGTAGTGCTCTGGTTTGAAATAGTTGCCAAAGATGATGATATCAACCTATCAGCAATTCTCATAACTTCATCAAGAATCTGTAGCTCCTCTAGCTCAATCTTGACTCATATATTTCCTTTCAGACCTCAGATATAGTGATCTATCTTTTTATCTTCAGCTATTGCTGGTAGTTTGAGTATAATTGATAGAAATTATATATTGTAACTTTATACAGACTTAAGTTACTTGATGTTTACTTTTTTTTTTTTTTTTTTTTTTTTTTTTTATAGTCACTTGGACTCCTTTATTCCAACCAGTCTACATGAATACTAAACAATATACAAGTTCCATTGACCACCCACAACTATATCTAAAGGACTCACTGAACTCAGTAAGACCTATCAACCTACTCTAATTTTCCACTACACCCCACCCTCACTAAGCACCAAATAATCCTAACTCTCTAAGATAATGTCCTATACCTTCTTCACTACTCCTAACTCCTGCCATCTCTCCTGGTACTACTACCTCTGCATCATCTCTCTTATAAGCTAACACCAATACTCTACCAAGTCTCTAACTCTTATCCAACATTCACCTTCAAAGACCCACTGCTAGTATAATGCCATCAAGACTCATACTCCTAAAATTTATCCAATACTACTCCAAATATCACCAATATCCCCCATCAGTCTCCTCCATATAACTATACTGACAGAATTCCCTGACTACTCTCTTTCAGAGCCCCAATATTCCTCCAAGATCTACTAATAACTTTTTACCCCAGAGCAGACCACCAAGATATACTCTGGAGTCTGAACTACTTCTTCAGAAATTTCAGCACACCATTCACAATCTTAGTACCCATCAACCGCCATCCAGTCTATTTTGTAGTTCAACATCACGTTTCTTCTCAAGAATCACTACCACACTACCTAATATCTAGGGGGTACTACCTTATTCAATATAGCCACCCAGTTCCAAACTTGACTCCATTTCTATATCTCTCCAATTTCAGCCATCTGCCATCCAACTGGCCACCTCTTGGGTGGACCTGTCCTAGCCTATTCCATAGCCTCTATCAAAGAATAGTCCTTCAATACTCTCTCCTCTTCTCTAAGTAGCTCTAGCTATCACTACCACTGCTCTGGGTTAATACTCTTCTCTACCACCTCTATCTCAGACTCTGTCAGTTCTATGGCTAGCCAGGTCTCTACAATGCTCCACCAGAACCCTTTGTACTGTATTCTGCCAACTGATCCAACCCAAAGTAACCCTTTCAAGTCCTTTCTCTCCTCATCTCTAGGGCAGAACCTAACCTCCTAATTGTCTATTGCTAGTCTGCCTCAACTTCCCTCTCTTAGCTCCACAAGGTGATGACCCCACCAGCCCCTAAGGGCCTTCAGCCGCTGCCAGAAATCCATCAGCCCCAGACCCCTATCAGTAATTGATAGTACCAATACCTTCTATCCAATCTGCAGCCACCTTCTCTTTT
>RBNI01001750.1:0-20983 GCA_003990745.1 Jimgerdemannia flammicorona | reverse complement strand
TTATAACTTGGCAAAATGATGTCCGATTTTGACATACTTAGGCTTGTTGGAATACCATGATTCAGGGCTTTCTAACAAGCCTAAGTATGTTAAAATCGGACACCATTTCGCCAAGATATGCATAAAACAAAAATGATGCAGGCAAATTTGCCTGCATTCCAGATATGGATTACCTATAATTCCATAAGCATTATAAAGCATAGACTGCAGTATTTCACTCTGAACGTTCACAGACATGTTTGCCTGCAATGAGGTTATAGTACATATACTTATATTATAAGTGTACATTATTATAAAGCAAGGAATTTTATATTAAATGTATTTGCAGGCAAATTTGCCTACACTACAGGGTAAGAGATAATAGATATTATTAAAATTATAAGCTTTTAAATAAATCTTTACAATTATAATAAATTATATTATAAGATCTAAATATAAGATATAAGTAACTTATTAAATTAAGAAATTAACTTAATATAGAAAGTTTTAGTAAAGTTAAAATATCTCAAAGAGATACTTTGAGTTTAAGTAATTCTTAAAAGAGCTTTATTTAAAAAAAATTAAAAATATATTTAAAAATATAAGAGAATACTTTTTAAAATATTATTATATATAGTTTCAAATAGATTTATTATAGATATTTTAAAAGATTTTTTTTTGTTAGTTAATATCAATTATATATATATATATTATTATTAGCTATAAAGTTATTTAAAATAAAATATTAAAATTAAAAAGTAGTTATATGGGGTATACTGCAATAAAACCCAATAAAGTAAATATTGATATCATCTAGAGTAGTGCTCCTAACAAGTCAATTTAATCCAGATGAGATTTGGATTGATTTGAATTGAATTCCATCCAGATCAACTCAGATGAGATTCGAATCCCATCTAAATCCTATCTGAATTGACTCATTTGGAGTACTAATCTAGAGTAGTGGAAGAGGATATCATTGAAACAATTGTCTCTGCTGGAAATACTATATGGTACTTAGGTATTTTTCTCTCTATCTATAGATCTATTCTGCTTAGGATGTAGTAGAAGTAGAGGGTTACTATTTGGGGAGAGGCTCTGTAGAGCTAGAGAGGCTGCCATATCTCTTTAGGAGACTGTGTTTCAATTCTGAATATTTACTGACTTCCAAAGCTATAGTATTTGGTATATCACTTAGACTTTCTAGTCTAAGTAGTAAAGAGACTTTTGAAGATAGCCAAAGCCTAGATCTGAGCTGAGAGAAGGAGTCAGATTAACTGAGAGATTCTGTCATTACTAGTAGAGAGAGGAGGTCTTAGACTAGTTGACTTCTCAAAGAGACTCTATTATCTACAAGCATAGTAGCTAAAGAGAGCTGTGAAACTAAGAGGGAGAGACTGAATACCTCTGATATAGAAGGTCTAGGAGATGAGGTTTTTACTAAGAAGCTTGTCTGGAAATCTATTGTCCTTGGTTAGGCTTAGGAGTAGTGGGTACATATAGTATAAGAGCTTCTGGTAGGGGGTAGTTAATGGGGTATACCACATCAGTCTTCACTGGCAGGAGGCTGAGAGAGGGTCTAGTGATATATAGATGAGACTATATATTGTTGGGAGGTACTCTATTGATTGACTTCAATATTAGTGATGGAGTGGAGTACTAGTGAGGGTTAGGATAAGATGTATGGTCTAGTGGCTGACAGATAGTGAGTATTGGAGAGAAGTGAAACTAGAATAGAATCTGAACTTAGAGTGCAGAGGTACAGTATTGAATTTTATCTAAGTTCTGGATGGTTTGGTGGTGCTTACTGAGGAGAAATATTATACTCAACTTTCTCTCAGACTATCTTATAGAAGGGAGGCAATTTGAGTATAAAGAGTACTATAATGTAGGACAGAAAGAGAGATTTATACAGATGTCTAAATATTAGCTTAGAGAGTGTGAGGTACTTGGAGACTTTTGGTTAACAGTTGGGACTCAACAGTAGGTAGTGAGGAGGGGAGTTGATGAATAAGGTAGATAGAGAGACTTAAGAGATAGATTGGTGGAGGAGATTGGTAATGAGTGACTCATAGTTGGGTAGACTTTGGTTATATAGGTAGAGCTGGCTAGATATTGGCTATTTGTTTTTGAAGATAAAAGATAATTGAGCTTGGAGGAATAACTAGTAAGATGAGAAGAGCTGATGATTGATGTCTTGATGGATTAGTGACTGGGATGAGGTTTGTAAAGAGATCATCAGTACTCATCATTCAGGTTATACAATCTTTGGAAGGCACTTACAATATCATTTTTGGAGAAAAGAGATTAACAATATAGCAACCAACAGGCAATCTGAGGTGTATACTGGGTAGGGTGGCCCAAGCACTTTTGAATAGCAGTAGGTGGGGAGGGGCCTGGGCCTGGGGGGGGGCATGAGAGGGCTGCTGGCAGGAGGACATAGAAGAGGTGGAGGTATTGGTGGCAGACAAGGGTCTGAGAGAGTGAGCTTTGCAGAGATAGTGAAGGAGAGGCAGCAGGCATCAGGGCTGGAGAGATGGCTGAGGAGGGGCAAGGAGACCGAGAAGGTGGTGGCATATGGGGGAGTAGTCCTTGGAAAGGGGGGCAGTAGAGCTAGGGGAGTAGCGGCTGGGGGGAGTGTAACTGCTGATGGCGACAGGACTGCTAATCTGGAAAAAAATCCAGATGTGACAGCTATTGGCGAGGCTGAGCAGCTGAGGCTTGGAAGACAAGGGAATTTGACAGATGGTGTGATGGGCCTGGCGGTAGCCCTATTACTCAAAAAATTGATCTTGGCATTCATGGTTACACTGTGCTTCTGGGGCTTAGTAGTGATAGCGAAAATGATGTTGGGGCTTATCGCCAAGCAGGTGGCAGGAGCCATGTCAGTGAAGTTTCTGAAGGGACTGGAGGGTGTGGAGGTGGGTTTTGAGGAGGCTGAGCCACTGGAGGAGACATTGAAGGTTGGGTTGGTGGTTGGGGAGGTATGTGTTCCAATGGTGAGGTGTCTGAAATAGGATCTGAGGGTAGTCCAACTGCTGGTGAAAGGAGTGCCCATGGTGATGGTAATGGAGATGAGAAAGAGAGTTGAGGATGTCATGGCAGAGTATGGTGAGGTAGTGGATATCAGATTCAGGGTCTGGGAAGGGACCTCACTCAGGACTGGGGATGTGGATGTGAGGATTTGGCTGGCTGGGAAAGAAGCTACTAGGAAGGCAAGGGACTGGCCTATGGTGATGGTCTGGGGAGTGATCTTGTACAAGATAACAAGGGTGAAAGGAAGTGAAGAGGAGGAAGAGGATTTATTGAAAGCACTGGAAGAATTGGATGGTGCTGTGGAGTGGCGAGCAAAGGCTTGGAAGGCTTTCGTGGAGTCAACGCACCTGGAGGTAGTGAATGGAAAGAGGATTCAAGTGGACAAGATGCAGTGAGAAAGGGCTCAGGGGTGTAAGAGATAAAAGGATCTGCTGGCTAAACTGGAGAGCAGACCACAGGAGGATGTGAGCAAGATGACAGGTGTGGAAGGGGCCAAAGCGAGTATCTGGGCTGGTGAGAGGAGTGAGAATACCAGGGAGGAGACAGGGAAGGTGAAGGAGGTGAAGATTACTGACCCATATGTGGATGGTACCTTAGAGGTTTGGGATGAGGTCTGGAAGGATTCCCCCACTCCTTCTCCTCTTATCAGGTAAGGCCCGGCTTCTAGAAACAAGATGGTGGAGGACCTGATAATGCTGGGGACCCATCAGGTGAAATTCGGCATCCCAGAGGTGATGAATGAGGGACATATAGTGGCAGTCGGGGAGGAGGAACTGGTGGATGTCCCAGAGGTGTGGGATGAGGCTGCGAGTGCTAGAGCTAACACCACAATGCTAGATGGAGAGAGGCTAGTGACCCCTGGAGGGAAGGAGGTGGGGAACCTACTTTGGATGTACAGAATGATGAATAACCTGGTGGCAGAAGAGTTGGGGGAGGTGGACTTGTAAGTGATGGGTGATGAGCACTGGATGCAGATTTTGCAGGGGGATGGAGTGATGTTGGCACTGAAGGCAGAAATTCTTGCAGTATATCTGGAGGAGGAAGGGTATGAGGTGGACAAGGAGCAGGAGGTGGAGATGGCAGTTGTCACTGAGGAGAGGGCTGAGTACTGTTGGAACAAGCATCATGGATTGCAACTTTGGCAAGAGGCTTGCATTGAGTACCGGGAGGAGTTTAAGGAGAAGGCAGATGAGGAGATGAATGAGTTGTTGGCTAGATTGGAGGCTCAGAGGGCTGAAGAGGAGGAGGTGATGGCAGAATATAATCTTGACATAGCACAGGAGGAGATGAGTATAGAGCAGTAGAGATTGACTGATAACAAATCATATTTCATTATGAACAGTACAACCAACATTTTTTCTTTGAATATGAATGGGCTACAGGGCGTTGTTAGATGTAGGAATATTTTTATTTGGCTGAAGGGATTGGAGGCTGATCTCTTCCTCTTGCAGGATGTCAGGTGTGAGAATGACTCTGATAGGATGGAATGGACAAAGGAATGAGGTGGCATGGCGATTTGGAATGGCAAGGTTGGGATTTTGGTTCGGAATGGCAGAGGGGAGATAAGAGACATGAGGAGCTGGGGAGAGAGGCTGGTCTGGGGTGAATGGATTCGTGCAGGCTGGGAGCCAGTTACAGTTGGCTCCTGTTACTGCTCTGCCATAAGGGGGGAGTGTGTAGATTGGGTGAAGGGTCTCCAGGAGAGTGGGATCCTGGCAGAGGCTGGAGTGGATATGCTTGGAGGAGATTTCAATATGGTTCGGAATATACAGATGGATAGAACTGATGGAGGACAGAGTGCTGAGAGCAGGAGTGGGGGGCTGGTGATGTGGGAGGAGGTTGAATGACTGGGAGCACTGGTAAATGCTGGTAGGGAGTACTGGGGGGATAGGAGGGTATATATGCATTGGGCTGGAGGCCTGGGGACAAGGATCGACTAGATTCTGATGGCTAACTGTTGGGGCCAAGATGTTTGAAAGTCACTAGAGGTGGAATGGTGTCCATGGTCAGATCACTGGGGCCTTTTGAGACAGGGGTACTTTGGGGGAAGTGGGGATGGACCTGGACATTGGCACCTAAATTCCTCCTTATTGGATGATGAGTCCCAGTAGGAGGAGTGGGCTAAAGACATTCAGCTAAGGATGGAGACCTGGTGACAGGAAGGTGCCTCAATTGGGGTTTAGTGGATGAGGTTGAAAGAGATAGCAAGGATGTACTGGAGCAAGGCTGGCAAGGAGGCAGAGAAGCAGTGAAAGCAGAGAGTGCATTGGGCTTCTACTAGATTGGCCAGGCTTCTGGAGGAGTGGGTGAGACTGGCAATGGTGGAGGGAGATGATGATTGGAGAGTAATGAGGGCAAAGATGGAGGTTGGGAAACTACAACAGATGCTGCGGGAAGAGGAAGAGGCAAGGGTGCAAAGCTTGGTAGCATGGCTTCATTGACAGGGGCTGGAGGAAGGGGAGAGGCCTTCCAAGTTTCTCACAAGGACCCTTAGGGCAAGAAGGGTACAGCAATAGTGAGAAGGGGTGCTTGACTCGGATGGTGTACTAGTGCATAGTGTACAGGATATTCTTGGATCACTGAAGGAGTGATGGAATGGATTGTGGAGTGAGAAGGAGGGTGGGGCAGATGCTACTGACATTGACCGAATATTGGAGGATTGGCATCCACTACAAGTTGTAGGACTAGGTGACCTGGTAATGCCTGTAAAGGAAGATGAGATCTACCAGATTCTTGCCACGACAGTCTCAAGTACAGTACCTGGGGAGGATGGCCTACTCTGGGACTTCTGGAAGTGAATGGTTGGTGTCCCAGGTGTGATAGGGGAGTTGACAGCATTGTATGACTCTATATTGTGGACAGGGAGATAGGTGGAGGAGCAGGATCTTGGACTGGTGATGCTGCTTTATAAGAACAAAGGAAGGCAAGAGGATTGGAAGAACTGGTGGCCGATAATGTTGCTAGATATGGACAGAAAGTTGGTGACTAAGGTGGTGGTCACAAGGCTATAGAAGGTTACCCAGCAAGTTGTAGATATTGAGCAGAGGGGATTTGTGGGTGGTTGGCTCATTAGAGATGGTACAGCCTGGGTATATGGAGTTATTGAAGGAGCTAGAGCCTGTGGACTGGATGGGTGTCTAGTCTTCTTGGACCAGGAGAAGGCTTATGACCAGGTGTGATGAGTCTGGCTGGTGAAAGTATTGGATAGAATGGGGGTTCCATTCCAATTTTGGTCAGCAATAATCAGCCTACTGGAAGGGAGTCAGGCTGCACTCATGTGTAATGGGCATAGAGGGGTAGCATTCCCTCTGAGTAGGGGGATACCCCAGGGGGACCCACTGTCCCCCATCTTGTATACTCTTTCCCTGAAACCCCTAATGAACAGAATTAGGTGGAGGATAGTGGGGCTCTCTATCTATGATATTGGGTGGAAAGTTGGGACCTTTGCAGATGACATAGTGGTGGATTTGAGATTGATTGCTGATGTCGAAGAGCTCAAGAAGACAGTGGAGTGGTATGAGGAGAACTCTGGGATGAAGCTGAATTGGCATAAGTGTGAAACAATAGTGCTAGGCAATGGCCTGGTAGGAGGAGAAGTTATAGGAATAATTGTCCCCATCAGTGAGACAGTGTGGTACTTGGGCATTTATTTGTCAGTCTATGGGTCAGTTCTGCCCAGGCTTTGGTGGGAGCAGCAAATTGGAATTTGGGAGGAGGACCTGCGGAATTGGGGGGGAAGACACTTTTCTCTGGTAGGACAGGTCTTGATTTTGAATGTATATTGGCTGCTGAAGCTGTGGTATTTGGCTAATCATCTGGACTTCCCAGCCTGGGTGGTGAAGAGATTGGTGAAGGTGGCCAAGGGATGGATTTGGGCTGATAGATAGAGTCAGATTGATTGAGAGACCTTGTCTTTATTAGTGGCAAGAGGTGGTCTTGGGCTGGTGGACTTTTCCAAATGACTACACTGCTTGAGGGTATGGTGACTTAAGAGAGCAATGGAGTTGTGAGGAGGGGGGTTGGGTTCCCCTGCTGCAGAAGGTCTGGGAGAGGCAGTCATCACTGAGAGGCTCAACTGGTAATCTTCTCTCATTGGTTGAACTTCAGAATACTGC
This sequence comes from Jimgerdemannia flammicorona, assembly GCA_003990745.1. Classification (NCBI taxonomy): domain Eukaryota; kingdom Fungi; phylum Mucoromycota; class Endogonomycetes; order Endogonales; family Endogonaceae; genus Jimgerdemannia; species Jimgerdemannia flammicorona. The sequence continues at coordinate 13,856 of RBNI01001750.1, read as the reverse complement.
ACAATTGTGATATAAAGGTTTCTGGTAGGGGATAGTGGAGGGGGCACATCACATTGGTATTCACTGGCAGGAGAATGAGGGGGAGGAGGCTTGGGACCCGGTGATATGGAGATGGAATGGCATACTACTGGGTGGTGTGCCTTTACTTGAGTTCGATATTGGTGATAGCATAGAATGCCAAAGAGGACCAGGCCAGGATCTGTGGCCTAGCGGTTGGCAAGGAGTTGGAATTGGAGAAGAGTCAGACTGGCATAGTGTTTGGATCTGAAGTGCTGTAGTATGTAAATAGATGCCGCCAAAGTACTGGGTGGTCTGGTGGCATATGCTGAGGAGGAATATAATGCTCAATTTCTGCTCAGAGCACCTTATCGTAGGGGGCTGCTTTGACTGTGAGGAGTGCCATAATGTAGGGCAGGAAGGGGGCTTTGTACAGATACCAGAACATTGGCTAAGAGAGTGCAAGGTATTGGAAGACTTTTGGTGGGTCATTGGGGACCACTTGGGAGTATAGCATAGGAGAGATGAAGTATGGGGGAGGTGGGAGGACTTGAGAGATCAGTTGGTAAGAGGAGTAGAGAAAGAGTGGATTACCTTAGGTTAGATATTGGCTATTTGGGTTGGGCTGGCCAGTCACTGGCTATTTGTTTTTGAGGATGGGAGATGACAGAGCTTAGGGAGCTAGTTGTCACAGTGGTAGAGACTTATGGAAGACACTTTGACAGGCTGGTGGCTTGGTTGGGGGCTATAGGAGGGTCGGAGGTACCGCTTGGTGGAGAAAATCTGTGGACAAAGTGGTGGGAGAGTGGGAGTTATTGGTAAGAGGGTGATCTTTATTCGTAAAGGGGTAGGGAGGGGCTCCCCTATGGGGATTGGATAGTAGGTAGTGATATTGTATACTTATTCATAGACTGGTAATAAAGATGGAGTCCAAGTAACTATAAAAAAAAAAAAAGAGAGAATTTTAAAATAGTACAATTAGACCATGAATGAATTGGTCTAAGTTGTCCTTTAGAATAGAGTTCCAAAGGTCTTAAATCTCATCACTTTTGACTGTAATAGTAGATTGGGTCTCTTCTGTAATTATTTTCTCAAAGTGGTCTATATAGCAGCTTATCAATTCTTAGATATCTGAGACTTTGATATATTCTAGATTGAGAATAGCCCAGGGTATATATCTGAAGATTTGGTGGACTCTTTTGGCCAGTTTTTGTTTATATCTATCTATATATATGCTATCTGCAATTTCTTGAGAGCTGGCTTGTATAAACTCTTGGTAGAGGTAATATCTCAGCTTATATTTTTACTATATCCAAAGATACTCAGTAGTAGTAGTGATTCTTATCTCTATTTCTCAGTAGTTGAGAGTATAATAATAGAGGTTTCTTATATAGAGATTCAGACTAGGGATCTTTCTTGTATATAGCCTCATTGTTCTCTTAATATCAGTGAATATCTATTCTTGAACTGATAGATCTGGGTGACTTCTTTATCTGACTATTTGGTAGATAATAGATATTTTATTTTATAGTAAGTCTTCTATTTATGGTTAATGTTTTGTACTTTTTCTCTTAATGCTTCTTTTACATATATCTTAAAGGTCTTCTCTTTTAGTCTAGAGAGTAGAGTTATCTAACTAGTAGTATACTACTAGTCTCATCATAAGTTATTATGAGTTTAGTTGCAGATTATCTTATGATCAAGATAAGTCATAATTGAGTCACAATTTATAATTAGTGACTTGCAAAGTCAAGACAATCTTCTGAATTCTGATGTCACTAGTTTTAAAGATGTCATCACATCTACTTCTTATAAAATTAGAGTCATCCTCTATATATAGAAATAGCAGATCTTAGTTTTTTTTTTTTTTTTTTTTTTTTATTTTTTTTTTTTTTTTTTAATTTTTTTTTTTTTTTTTTTTTTTATTTTTTTTTTTTTTTTTTGAACTATTGATATATTTGCAAGAACTGGTCATTCTTGTCTAGAGCAAGGGCTCCCATTGTCATTGCTGGGGGTTCAAACCTCTTAGAAATAGATTTTTCTATAATCTAAGATAATTTCTAGTAGCAATATCTGTTATATAGATAAACTTGAGATTGGTTTCAACATTGTCAGCTTTCTTGAGTTCCAAATGAAGTATCTGTTATTCTTTAATAGAGATGATATAAATGGAGTGAACAGAGTTATTCAAATGCATTTTGCTTCTATTGAGTAGTAGGGTCTTATGTAGTTGTAGTATATTTTGATCTTAAGTATTACTCTATCTAGAGTCTTGAGTTAGTAAGTATAGTTTATGAACTTCTGATAAATGAGATAGAGTTTTTCTCATTTTGGTTTGAGTTTGGCACTCTAGTTTCTTTTTATAATGGTATGGTATTTTTATGTCATCTATCTTCTCTCTATCACTTCACTTAGATTCTCTAAGATCTCTAGCAAATTCTCTTCTTTCTCTAGCATCCCCCTCACTCTCAACACCTTGTACTCCACTGAGCCCCACTTTAGTATTACTAGTTAGTTCCTCTCTTTCTTCATATTCTTCTTTTCCATCAGTCTTACCCAGATATCTATATCTTCTATCCTAAACTCTATACTCTCTCAGACCTAGAATCTAATATCTACTATATTCTCATACTTCTTAATAGTATTGACAATTAGCTTCTTAGCCTCCTTCTTCTTCACTATAGGAACATTAGCCACCACTAGCTGAACTATCTGAGAATTCTAGTATAGATATCTTATCATAGAAACTATTACTCTCTCAATTATCACTTCTTTCTCCAGTACTTCCAGCATTAAATCTTTCTCCTCAAAGTCTATCTCAATCCTCTCAAGTCTCTTCAGAAACTTCACTAAGGCTACTTCTTTTATCTTCTAGGTCAGCAGCTTCAGAACTAGCTTTGTTATAGCTATTAAGTTCTAGAAGCATAGTGTAACTACAAATTTTAACACTGATTTCTTAAATAATAGTACTGCTACTAAATCTGTTATACTATTGACCAAGTCTCCAGATCTTATACTATCTCTTAGCTCTGATTCTCTATCAGCTATTACATCTGGATTTTTTTTTTCAAATTAGTAGTCTCTCTCCCATCAGCAGTCTCTCTCTCTTCAGCTACTACTCTATCAGTCTTATCTCTATAGTTACTCTGAGTAGTCTCTTTAAGTCCCTCAGCTAGTATTTTCTCCTTCTTTTCCTATAGCTATCTATTCAGTCCTACTGACTAATCTCCAGTCTTGATATTATTAGTAAAGCTCATTCTTCTAGTTCTCTATCCTTCAATATTAGATCTCTCATCTCTACCAACCCTACATCTATCCAAATAAGAGCTCAAAAGGTCTATACCTAAGCTATGACTTCTCTCTATATATAGTATATTCCAAAACTGAATTAATATTTTATAAAATTTTATATTTTAATTATTTAAATAAAAATACTCTAAATAAATATATTTTATATTATAATATATCATAGTTTTATATTAAAGATATTTAAAAATATTAAATTTATTATTTTTAAATTTATTATTTTATCTTTAAAAAAAATTCTAAAAAATAAAATTTATTAGTTCAGTTTTGGAACCAAATTAATTATAAATATTCTTTATTTAATAGATAGATAATAAATTGAGATATATATTTAAAACTTATTATAGTTATTTTTTTAATATTTCTCTATAATTTTATATAATTTATGTTTTAAAATCTTATTTATTTTATCTTTTTAAAAAATAATAAAAAAACTCTTTTTAAATATATATAAATATATATAATATATTATTAATATACTGAATTCAAATATTAAAGCAATGATATTTTGTCTAAAGAAGGCTATTTAAGTATACTTTCTACTCATAATAAATTATAATTTATTTATTAAATAGATTAGTTATAGTTTGAAATTATATAAATTACTAGAGTATTAAATATATATGAATAATAGGAGAATAAATAGATATTGTACAGAAAAGACTATTATTAGGTAACTAGAAGTATATAGTATCCTCTAATAAACAAAAATCAATTATTTTGAATTCTACATATAATATCTGTCTTTTTCTGTCATCTTCAAATTTTATGTCAATTAATGTTATATGACTTGTATTAAGTAATATTTTATATCTTTGATTCAATTTTATAGTATCTTAGATATTTAAAATAATAATAATATATTATTTGAGTATTTTCAGTTAATTTAAAGTAGTTTTACAGTCAGTTTAAAGTAGTTTCATAGCATTTTCAATGTGGAAAAAGTCATATGACATTGATTGATATAAAATTTAAAAATGATAGAAAAAGGTAGATGTTATATGCAGAATCCAAAATAATTGATTTTTGTTTTATTAGAGGATACTATATACTTCTAGTTACCTAATATCAATCTTTTCTGTATAGTATCTATTTATTCTCCTATTATTCTTATATATATATTTAATACTTTAGTAATTCATATAATTTCAAACTATAACTAATCTATTTAATAAATAAATTATAATTTATTATGAGTAGAAAGTATATTTAAATAGCCTTCTTTGGACAAAATATCATTGCTTTAATATTTGAATTCACTATATTAATAATATATTATATATATTTATATATATTTAAAAAGAGTTTTTTTATTATTTTTTTAAAAGATAAAATAAATAAGATTTTAAAAATAAATTATATAAGATTATAGAGAAATATTAAAAGAATAATTATAATAAGTTTTAAATATATATTTAAATTTATTATCTATCTATTAAATATAAATAATTTGATTTCAAAATTGAACCAATAAATTTAATATTTTTAAATATCTCTAATATAAAATTATAATATATTATAATATAAAATATATTTATTTAGAGTATTTTTATTTAAATAATTAAAATATAAAATTTAATAAAACATTAGTTCAGTTTTGAAATATACTATACTATTAGTTGAATACATTAGAGCTACTCTGTCTAGTATATCTCTCAGAACTCTGAATTGATGATATAATCTTAGTATTTTTCTTCAGAACTCTATAAAAATTATAGATAGAAGTTTTTATATAATCTAAGTGATAGCTAAGAAAGGTTGGTAATTCTAATATATCTTATCTCAATACTCATTCTAATATGTCTTATCTTATTACTCATTTCATTATATCTTATCTTATTACTCATTTCAATATATCTCATCTTACTGCTCATTTCAATATATCTCACCTTATTACTTATTCTAGTTAGTTAGTATGTTCAGACTTAGAGAAAAAATAAAAATAAAAATAAGAATATTCCAAAGTTTGGAGTTTTATTCAGAATTTTACTCTGGCTCAATATATATTTTCTGGCCTTTTTAGAGAGAGAGAGAGAGGAGAGCCTTACTTTGTTACTCTTATTGATACATATCTTGTCTTTTTTTTTTTTAGTCTCTAATATCTTGCTTTATTACTTATTCTAATATACCTTATTTCACTACTCATTCTAATGTCTCATCTCTTATTCTAATATCTAATATCTTATCTTATTACTTATTCTAATATATCTCACCTTACTACTCATTTTAATATATTTTGTCTTATCACTTATTGCAATATATTTCATCTTATTACTTATTCCAATATAACTTCAGTCAGCCAGTATATTTACAGAGAGAGGAGAGAGGACTTCAGCAAAGAAACTTCAGCAGAGAGAACTTTGATAGAAGACTTTGATAGAGAACTTTAATAGAGAGAAGAACTTCAGCAGAGAGAATTTTGATAGTAGAGAATTTTGATAGAGGGGGGAAACTATTCAGATATATAATCTAGCAATAGATGATGTCTAAATCTGACTGAGAAAATTATAGATAATAATATATATTTGAAAAGTAGATAAATTTATCTGTATTATTTTGGTCTCTTATCTAGTCTCAATTTAAGGTTACTAAAATAAGCTGCTAAAATAAGCCAGAATAAATAATAAGATATTAGAGATATTGGAATAAGTAGCATAATATTAGGAAAATAATAAAAGAAATACTACTAAAGCTACTAAAGAGATATATTAGAATGAGTGATACAGTATTGGAATAAGTTAGAAGTAACAAAAGAAATTTTATAATTTCTTAGTTTGGTAATCACTTATAGTTTTAGAAATTACTCAGTAAATAGTACAAAAAGCCAAATATTATAAATATTACCAAAATATATAGAGAAGATACTAGCTTATATATACTAAAAATATATATCTTCCAGAATTTATAGAATATCAAATTTTTTATTTTGAGCCTCTTTTACAAAAGTAACTATAATATCACATATATCTCAGAGTAAAAAAGATACTTAGCTAACCAGACTATATATAAAAAATTTAGAGATAAAAAAAAATCTGTGCTATATTGACTATTAGTAAATCAGAGTATATATATATTATCAGAATATAGATAAATAGTAAGTAATACTGCTTAATAGTAAAATAGACAAAACATAAATAAGATGAGCAACTTTTAATAATAAGAGAGCAAATAAGTAATAATAAAGAAATAATAATAATAATAGAACAAATAATAAGTAATAAGAATAATAGATATTTTTTAATAATAAGATAGTAATAATAAGACAGAAAAACAATAAGCTAAATCTATAACTATAACCTCACTATATTATTATAGCTTTACTGTATTATTATAGTCTTATATATAGCATTATCATAGCTACATCTCTCTATATTATTATAGTCTTGCTATATTATAGTAATCTCTCTCACTACATTATTATAGTCTTATTGCCCTACTATATATATATAACTATAAGTAAGACTGAAGTTTTCTCTACTGAAGTAGAGTCTCTTCTATTGAAGTTCTCTCTGCCAAATTTCTCTTTATTGAATTCTCCTCTATTAAAGTCCTCTCTACTAAAGTTTTCTCTACTAAAGTTTCTTCTACTAAAGTACTCTGCCAAAATTCTTTCTACTAAAGTTTTTTTTATTAAAGTAGAGTTCTCTCTGCTGAAGTTTTCTCTACTGAAGTTTTCTCTGCCAAAGTTCCCTCTACTGAAGTTTTCTTCTACCAAAGTTCTCTCTGCTAAAGTTCTCTCTGCCAAAGTTTTCTCTACTAAAGTTCTCTCTACTGAAGTCTTCTCCCCTTTATCAAAGTTTCTTTTGCTAAAGTTCTCTTTGCTGAAATAGAGTTCTCTCTGCTAAATTCCTCTCTACTAAAGACCTCTTTACTAAAGTTTTCTTTGTCAAAATAGAGTCTCTCTGCTAAAGTCTTCTCTACTAAAGTCTCCTCTATCAAGTCTCACTCTACTGAAGTTTCTATTCTCTATAAATATACTGACTAACTGGAGTTATATTGGAATGAGCAGTAAGATAAAATATATTAAAATGAGTAGTAAGATAAAGTATATTAGAATAAGTAGTAAGGTAAGATATTAGAATAAGGTGAGATATTGAAATAAGTAATAAGATAAGATATATTAAAATAAGTAACAAGATAAGATATCCAAAAAGAGCAATGAGATAAGACTCTTCTCTCTCCCAAAAGGTCAGAAAATATATAATGAGCTAGTGTAGAGAGCTAGTATAATTAACCAATATAAAAAACTGAACAAAACTCACTCTGTTTTTTTTTTCTCTGAGCCTAAATATACTGACTAACTGGAATAAGTAGTGAGATAAGATATATTGAAATGAGTAGTGAGACAAGATATATTGGAATAAACAGTAAGATAAGATATGTTAGAATAAGTATTGAGGTAAGATATATTAGAATAAGTGATGAGATGAGATATATTGGAATAAGTAGTGAGGCAAGGTGCATTGAAATGAGTAGTAAGGTAAGGTATATTGGAATAAGTAGTAAGATATTAGAATAAACAGTAAGATAATAGTAATATATAAATAAGTAGTAAGATAAGATGTCAGAAAAGAGCAATAAGGCAAGACTTTCTTCTAAAAACCAGAAAATGAATAATAAGCTAATATAAAAAGTTAGTATAATAAGAATTCTAAATCGCTATCTCTCTCTGATACCTCTTGGGTTACACAACTTTTGGAAAGCAACTATAACATCGTTTTTGGAGAAAAGAGACTAGCAATATGGTGACTGACAGACAATCTGAGGTGCATACTGGGCAGGGTGGCCTGAGTGTGTTTGACTAGCAGTACATGGGGAGAGGCCCTGGCCTGGGGGGAGGTATGAGGGGGCTGCTGGCAGGTAGATGTGAAAGGGGAGGAGGCAGTAGTGGAGAACAGAGATCTAGGAGGGCGAGCTTTACTGAGACAGTGAAGGAGAAAAGGCAGACATCAGGGCTGGAGGGTTGGTTGAGGAAAGGCAAGGAAACAGAGAAGGCAACAGTACAGGGGGAAGTAGCCCTTAGCAGAGAGGGCAGTGGGGCTGGAGGTGTAGTGGCTGGGGGGGTGTGACAGCTGATAAAGACAGGACTGCTAATCTGGAAAAAAATCCAGATGTGACTGTAGATAGTATGGCTGAGTGACTGGAGCTTGGGAGATAAGGAGATTTGGCAGATGGTATGATGGACCTGGTGGTGGCACCATTACTCAAGAAATTGATCTCAGCATTCATGGTAACACTGTGCTTCCAGGGCCTAGCAGTGATGGCAAAAATAGTGCTGAGGCTGATTGCTAAGCAGGTGGCTGGAGCAGTGTCTGTAAAGTTTTTGAAGAGACTGGAGGAAGTGGAGGTGGGCTTTGAGGAGGCTGAGCCTTTGGAGGAAGTATTGAAGGTTAGATTGATAGTTGGGGAGGTGTGTGTTCTGATGACATAATGCCTGAAATGGGATCTCAGAGTGGTCTAACTGCTAGTGAAAGGAGTGCCCACAGTGATGGTAGTAGAGACAAGAAGGAGAGTTGAGGAGGTCATAGCAGAGTATGGAGAGGTGGTAGATATTGGATTCAGAGTCTGGGAGAGGATCTCACTTAGGACTGGAGATGTGGATGTGAGGATTCGGCTGGCAGAGAAAGAGGCCACTGGGAAGGCAAGGGACTGGCCTCCTGGTATGGTCTGGGGGGTGATTGTGTGCAAGGTGATGAGGGTGAAGGGGAGTGAGGAGGAGGAAGAGGACCTATTGGAAGCACTGAAAGAGTTGAGTGGTGCAGTGGAGTGGCGGGTGAAGGCTTGGAGGGCCTTTGAGGAGGTGAGACACTTGGAGATAGTAGATGGGAAGTGGATTCGAGTGAGCAAGAAGCAGTGGGAATGAGATCAGAAACATAAGAGATAGAAGAAACTGCTGGCAAAGATGAAGGGTAGATCTCAGAAGGATACAAGTAGGATGATTGATACAGGGGAGGCCAAAGTGAGTGTCTGAGCAGGTGAGGGGAGTGGGAGTGCTGGGAAGGAGACCGGTGAGAACAGGGAGGTAACTGGCAAGGACCCATATATGGATGGTATGCTGGAGGTTTGGGATGAGATATGGGAGGACTCCTCTACCCCTACTCTTCTTATCAGGTGGGGCCCAGCTTCCAGAAGCAGGGTGGTGGAGGATGTGCCAATGTAGGGGGCCCAGTGAGTGCAATTTGGAGTTCTGGAGGTAGTGAAAGGGGGACAAGTGGTGGCAGTTGGTGAGGAGGAACTGGTGGATGTCCCAGAGGAGTAGGATAAGGCTGCAAGTGCTGGGACTGACACCACAATGCTGAATGGTAGGAGGCCAGTGACCCCTGGAGGAAAGGAGGTGGGGAACCTACTTTGGATGTGCAGGATGATGAACAATCTAGTGGCTGAGGAGCTGGAAGAAGTGGATTTGAGGGTAATGAGCGATAAGCATTGGGCAAGGATTCTGCAGGGGGAGGGGGTGGTGATGGCATTGAAGGCAGAAATTCTTGCAGTGTATCTGGAGAAGGAAGGCTATGAGGTAGATAAGGAGCAGGAGGCAGAGATGGTGGGAGTTGCAGGAGAGAGGGCTGAATACTGCTGGACCAAGCATCATAGATTGCAGCTCTGGTAGGAAGCCTGCCTAGAGTACTGAGAGGAATTCAAGGAAAAGGCAGATGGGGAGATGAATGAGCTGTTGGCTGGACTGGAGGCTCAGAGGGCTGAAGAGGAGACAGTGACTGTGGAACATAATCTAGACTTGGTACAGGAGAAGATGAACATAGAGCAGTAGAGAAAGCTTGATAACATACCATTCTTTAATATGAATAATACAACCAACATTTTCTCTTTGAATGTGAATAGGTTACAGGGCACTTATCAATATAAGAACATTTTTACTTAACTGAAAGGATTGGAGGCCAATCTCTTCCTCTTGCAGGATATCAGGTGTAAGGATGATTTAGATAGACTGGAATGGATGAAGGAGTGGGGAGGTGAGGCAGTCTAGAAGGGCAAGATTGGGATTCTGGTATGGAAAGGCAGAGGGGAGATAAGGGATATGCAGAGCTGGGGGAATAGATTGGTCTGGGGAGAGTGGATATGTACACACAGGTTGGGAGCCAGTCATGGTGGGCTCCTATTACTGCCCTGCAGTATGGGGTGAGCATGTGAATTGGGTGAAGGACCTACAGGAGAGTAGAATTCTTATGGAGGTTGGGGTGGATATACTCGGTGGAGACTTTAATATAGTCCAAGATATATTGAGGGATAGAACTAATAGAGGATGAGGAGCTAAGAGTTGGAGTGGAGGACTGGCAGCATGAGAGGAAGTAGAAAAACTGAGTGCTCTGGTAGATGTGGGTAGAGAATGTTGGGGGGATAGGAGGATATATACATACTGGGCTGGGGGCCTGGGGATGAGGATTAATTGGATTCTAATAGCCAACTACTGGGGCTTGAATGTTTGGAAGTCACTGGAGGTGGAATGGTGTCTTTAGTTGGATCATTGGGGCTTTTAGGGTAGGGATATTTTGGAGGGAGTGGGGATGGACCTGGACATTGGTATCTCAATTCCTCCTTACTAGATGATAAGATCTGGTGGGATGAGTGGGCTGAAGCCATTTAACTGAGAGTGGAGTACTGGAGGCAAGAAGGTGTCCCAGTTGGTATTCAGTGGATAAGGATGAAGGAGATGACCAGGACCTACTAGAGTGAGGCTGATAAGGAGGCTGGGAAATAGAGGAGGTGGTAGGTGAGGTGGGCTTCTAGTAGACTATCTAGACTCTTGGAGGACTGAGTGAGATTGGTGATGTTGGAGGAGGAGGAGGACTGGAGATTGATAAGGGTAAGAATGGAGGTGGTTGAACTACAACAGGTGCTACGGAATGAGGAAGAGGCAAGGGTCCAGGGTCTGGTGGTGCAGCTTCGTTGGCAGGGGTTAGAGGAAGGAGAGCAGCTCTCAAAGTTTCTCACAAGAGCCCTTCAGGCAAGAAGGGTGCAACAAAGGTGGGAGGGGGTGCTTAATGCTGATGATATATTGGTGCATGGTGTACAAGACATTCTTGAATCATTAAAGGAGCATTGGAGTGGATTGTGGAGTGAGGAGGAGGGTGGGGCAGATACTGAGGCTATTGACCAAGTATTGGAGGATTGGCACCCTACACAAGCAGATGGGCTGGGTGACTTAGTACTGTTGGTACAAGAGGAGAAGATCTGCCAGGTTCTTGTCACAATAACCTTAGGTATGGCACCTAGGGAGGATAGTCTGCTCTGAGACTTCTGGAAAAAGATGATGGGAGTCCCAGGAGTACTGGGAGAGATGATGATACTATGTGATTGGATTCTACAGACAGAGAGATGGGTGGGGAAACAGGATGTAGGGCTGGTGACATTGCTTTATAAGAACAAAGGAAGGTGAGAGGACTGGAAGAACTAGAGGCCAATTATGTTACTAGATATGAACAGAAAGTTGGTTACCAAGGTGGTGGTCACAAGGTTGCAAAAGATGGCCCAGCAAGTCTTGGGTGATGAGCAGAGGGGCTTTGTGGGAGGCCAGCTCATTAGGGATGGCACAGCATGAGTTCATGGAGTTATTGAAGGAGCACAAGCCAGTGGACTGGATGGGCATCTGGTCTTTCTGGACCAGGAGAAGGCTTATGACCGAGTGCGATGGGTCTGGCTGGTGAAAGTATTGGATAGGATTAGGGTCCTGCACTAGTTCAGGTCAGTCATGGTCAGCCTACTGGAAGGAAGTAGGGCTGTACTCATGTATAATAGACACAGAGGGGTAGCATTTCCCCTGGGTAGGGGGGTGCCCCAGGGGGACCCACTGTCTCTCATTTTGTACACTCTTTCTCTGGAGCCCTTCATGGACAGAATCAGGCAGAAGATAGTGGGGCTCTCTATCTTTGGCATTGGGTGGAAAGTAGTGGCATTTGCAGATGATATAGTGATCGGCCTGGGATCAATTGCGGATGTTGAGAAGCTCAAGGAAACAGTGGAGTGGTATGAGGTGAACTCCGGGGCTAGGCTTAATTGGCATAAGTGCAAAACAATGATGTTAGGCAATGGTCTGGTGGGAGGGGAGATTATTGGTACCATTGTCCCTACTGGTGAGGTGGTATGGTATTTGGGTATTTATCTGTTAGTATATAGATTGGTTTTACCCAGACTTTGGTGGAAGCAGCGGGTTGGCATCTGGGAGGAGGCCCTGTGGAGTTGGGGGGGCTGCTAATTGTCTCTGGCAGGATGTATTTTGATTCTGAATGTCTATTGGCTGCCAAAGTTGTGGTATCTGGCTTATTATCTGGACTTCCCAGCTTAGGTGGTGAAGTGATTAATGAAGCTGGCCAAGGGGTAGATCTGGACTGGAAGATGGAGTTAGATCAGCTGGGAGGTCTTGTCCTTATCAGTAGTGAGTGGGGGACTTGGGCTGGTTGACTTTCCTAAGAGGCTGCACTGCTTGAGAGCATGGTGGCTGAAGAGAGCAATGGAGTTGAGAGGGGGTGGTTGGGTCCCCCTACTGCAGAAAGTCTGGGAGATGAGATCCTCTCCGAGGGGTTCAACTAGTGATCTCCTAGCACTTGTTGGCCTTCAGAATACTGAACAATTGTGATACAAAGACTTCTGGTGAAGAGTAGCAGAGGGGGTGCACTGCATTGGAATTAGGTGGCAGGAAAATAAAAGGGAGGTAGCTTGGGATCCAGTGATGTGGAGATGGGACCAAGTGTTATTGGGCGGTGTTCCCTTAATTAAGTTTGACATTGGTGATGGGATTGAATGCTAATGGGGACCAGGCCAGGACCTATGGCCTAGCAGTTGGCAAGGAGTAGGAATCGACAAGGAGTGGGACTGGTATAGCATCTGGGCCTAGAGTGCCAAGGCGAGGAGGTGGCTGCCACTGAAGTACTGGGTGGTCTGGTAGCATGTGCTGAGGTGGAATGTCATGCTCAACTTTCGCTCAGATCATCTTATTGAGGGAGGGTACTTCAACTGTGAAGAGTATTATAATATAGGGCAGGAAGGGAGATATGTGCAGATGCCTAAATATTGGCTAGGAGAGTGTGAGGTACTTAGTACCTTTTGGCAGACCATCAGGAATTATTTGGGGGTAGTGTATAGAGGAGCTAATATGTGGGAGTGATGGGAGGATTTAAGGGAGAGATTGGAGGGGGGGGTGGAGAAGGAATGGCTTACATTAGGCTGGGCTTTGGTCATTTGGGTGGGGCTGACCAGTCACTGGTTATTTGTTTTTGAGAATGGAAGGAGACTTGGCTTAGAGGTCAGGCTGCTGAGGTGGCGTAGCCTTATGGAAGACACCTTGACAGGCTGGTGGCTTGGTTGGGGGTTGCAGGGGAGTTAAAGGTATCATTTGGTAGAGAAAATCTATAGGCAGAGTGGGGGGAGGGTTGGAGTTGCGGGTGAGAAAGTAGTCTTTGTTTATATAGGTGGGAGGAGTGGCACCTCTATGGAGATCGGGTAGTGGGAGGGTATACTGTAAACTTATTAATAGACAGGTAATAAATGATAGAGTCCAAGTGACTATAAAAAAAAAAAAAAAAAAAAAAATTTAAAAAAAA